>KE598621.1:732847-849106 GCA_000444155.1 Cladonia macilenta KoLRI003786 | reverse complement strand
GTGTGGTGGGAGAGGGCGTTGGTGGAAGGTTTGAGGCGGGGATTTTGACTGCTGTGGTGGGGTTTGGGAGTGTGATTGGGGAGGTGGTTGTTGGGACGTGGTTTGCTGGGCTTGAAATCGTCATTGAGGGTTCCGAGGACGTTAGAGGTGAGGGTTGAGCTGGGAGGTGGGATGGTGCGCTCCAGGAGTTGCGGCGGTCTATGTGGGTGGTCTATGGGATTGGTTGTTATTTAGGGAGTACATTGCGGATGAAGAGACGGAAGGGATATTACCTGAAGATCCCGAATGGGTTTAAACACTGGCTCATCATCCGCAAGTGTCGTATTCTTCTTCTTGGGCAATTTCATCTTCACGAGCCAGCCTCCGAGGGACGCGGTATGTAGACGCAGGATGACTTATGGGCGAATCTCAAGGAGAAGCGATGGTTGGTGTTGCTGGCAAGAACAAAGTAGCAAGATCCATGACTAGTGACACGTAGAACGCGTTAATTAGGTGGCTGGTATCATTTGAAGTGAGTTGTGAACGCTACAGCGGCGCGTGATGCTCGCCAGCGAGTTCTAATTTCCGTGTGAAGCTTCAAACAACGGCAAGGCTATGACCATAACTGTACAGGAATCAGGAAGCTTGCAATAGATGTGATTAGTAACTGAGTTGGTAGACGCCTAGCTGTTCAATTGACTCGCAGGACTTCGAATGAGGATCTGATATCTGTATTCACAACACGCGGGTGTGTAGAGGCTAATCGGTAGTGCCCGTAGACTACCCGTAGCGTAGCCGTACTCCCTGCGTCTAGCATTATCATCCGGCGTCCATGGTCAAATCAACACTTCCTTGCCCAATTTTCCCAGCAGGAGAAAACAGCACATCGAAATTCAGTTCCACATATTCCCAAGTCATCATAAAATTCCTCATCCCATGAAGCACCTGGGCCCACATCTGCCATGTCATTTGGTCCTCCGGAAAGAAATCCAATGTTAGCTGCCCTGCACCAGCAGTGAGGTTCGAGGTGTATAAGAGTGCTGTTCTCATGGGCTGTCTGCTGTGGAGACGGATGATTATGTCGCGCTCAGCTCCAGAGTATATCCCATCCATCGAATCTTTTGGGATTCGAAGGAAGAAATCATAAAGCTTAATGCTGAGCGAGTCGCCGACGACTTGGTAGTAAGGTTCGGGTGGCAATACTTCTAAGCTATGGAAAGGTGAACGTCAATCCCATCTATGTGACTGTGGAGATGATTTACTCTGAGAGGCCTGCAGGCGTGATATTGAAAGCTTGGTATACATCAGTCGTTGCGTTGTCGCGTGATATTGATATGGAATGAGCAGGCGTCGCCACTACGAGCGTGACATTACATAGCTGATAAAGACCGAACGGATACAACGCTCTGAGTACCTTCATTGTAGGAGCTCTTCTTGATGGCAGTGTCTCAGTTGGACGCACCGGCGGGTGGCTTTAATATCTTTATTTCATGCCGCATATACTATTGGCGCTATTGCAGACCCTCGCGCATCTTATTCCAGACGGCGTACAGACTCCCGCACAAGTATGATTCGATGTACTGCAGTTGGTCACAGCTCAAACGTGGATCATATAGCCTCTACCGCCCCAGCCGTTGACCAGGAAATGCCACGCTCATGTTCGGCGTTTAGGAATCACTGTGATATGCTGAGCATCTATGCTGATTGAGCGGAGACAAATTAATAACCCAGCAATCTAGGAAGTGAGTGATTACAGTGCATTGACATCGTTTCTCCAACACAGGGCTCGATCCATCCCAAAGGCATATATAAGATTATTACAGGAGGGTTTCAACTATTATTACTCGAAAAGGGAACATCGAGAGCGCGCGAGACCGATCAGATTATTTCCAGAGCCATGAAAACCATCAATAACAGAATAACAACTTATTATTACATTTGGAAATGTTTCTATTGGCTACTTTGGAATAACAATAATCGGCTTTAGCTTTTACAATACAAGCCAATATCGAGCAAGTAGGAGTCGATCATTCTTAACAAATCTTCGGGAGTACATTGCGATGCCAAAACTTATGGGTCCACCATTCCCTTCCACAAGTAAAGACACAAGGGTATCGATGTTCGCGTTGAGGATGCTATTAACAAAGCCGACAAGGARCCTCCGAACTCAATGAACCAGAAAAATGAGTACGGTACTTTGTTATCTCCAGGATCGAGGGGGTCCACAGGAACGAGTGCGATACCTACTGGCGGTGTTTCTTCGAACTTTCTACTATTAGAAGGGACGACATCCAAGCGGGAACTGGGTACGATTATTGATTTTGACAAAGTCTTGCGACCTGTGATCATTCGATTCCAGTTGTCTTGCTAGGCTCTGGGATTGGGCCGCCATTGCACTGAAGTGGTCGGTTTATTGCTGATGAAATGGGGCTAGTCATCGTTCTATCTGCCTGATGGCGTAATGAAGATATATAATCACCCGCGATGATGCATCTGGCCGCATCTATTTCCCACTGGCTAACTCGGAAAAGAGTGACACCTCTAGTTTGTGGCCGACGTCAATGGAAACGCCATGATAGACCTTGTTGCCTACAGTGTTTAAGAAGATGATGTCCAGATCACAGTCGTTGTTTCCTCGGTTTTTAAACTTCCGACAACCCAGTCATCAACCTAATCCAGCTTGACACTGCAACTGGGAATCGTCTGACTGGGGAGTTTAACAAAGCACAAACAAGCTAAATCTATGTCAGTGGCAACAGCGCACCAAAGCTGCAGTGGTAGTTTTCTCTGATATTATAGTCTTTTCCAGTCATGCATTGGCTGTAGAGAATAGCCATTGATTTTTTAGACTCATAGGTCTGGTATAATGCATTTGTTATTACAAGGTTTGGTGAACAATGAACTTCGAGAGTCGACGTCGTGCTGTTGCATAGCCGACTTTGGAGTTGTATTGTTACTGGCAGTAGCGCATCTGCTCCGCCGCTCTGCATTAGCATGGTAGCTCCTTAAGTTGATTGCGACAAGCGGAGTAAGTGGCGGAGCATCATGAGCCGCTTATGCAAGACTCGTAGAGGCTTGAGCGCTTGTACAGCCTCGAAGTCCATCATGCGTACTTTTCAGCATGGATCTGATTCTATGGAGTACCTTACGCCCCGCCGAGACTATTAGTCGCCCCGTCGAGCTGCGGTCGCGGGGCAGAATTCGGACTGATCGCCTTGCAATGTGGTTAGAATAATAGAAAAGGATTGGAGTCCTTCAATCTTTCGAGCTTCGCGAAGACCTTTCCATGATTCTGTCATGACTCCAACTAACGATGCAGATACCAAAGATGCCAAAGGTTTGCAGTATACCGAGGAACAGCGTCCTCCTCCGCCCTCTTACACGGCTAGTGCATCCACGACGGTACCCATCAGGCAGTCCACCAAGACGGACAGCTCGTCAACCTCGTTAATAACTCTGCCAGCGGAATTGTTAGGCAAGATTATCAATCTCCTGGATCCAGTATCAAAACGATGTCTGTATATCACAAGCCGCCGGTTTCGCTCTATGGGCTATGGCAATGAAGAAGAACTTACTAGATGCGGAAAGTGGCTTGTCATGGCCCATCTTGAACAAGATTCCCTGAATTCCCTTCGTATGGACGGCAGTACTTCAGCACGTCGTAAATCCTCATTGCCTTTTAGTCCGTCTATAAAGATACCATTCATCAAAACTTCTAGTGCCGTTCCGAAGAATTCAACAAAGCTGGCCTGTTCCCTTTGCAAAACCAAGCACGGACAGGATTCATTCTTGAAGGGCGCTCCAAGAACGACAGGCATCCACCCAAAGAATGAGCGTGACCTTCTCGCTCAAAAATCTTTGCAACGAATCTGCACCTGGCATTACGGCAAGCTTGTCTGCATAGTAAATCACAAAGCATATCCAGGGACAGTGTTCTATGGCCGCTGGGTTTCAATGATCAGAGAGATGTGTATGCACTGCGGGCAAATTGAGCAGTACGGACAATGCCATTGCCGTTCACCAACCTTGCTCCATGGGAAAGAGATACCTGCAGCCTGCGAGATCTGTCCGAGGGTGAAGATGAGGGTTTATGAGAGGATGAAGAAGGACGGGGATAAGGCAGAAATTTCTTGGAATTTCAAGACGGATAAGGACGGGACTCTTTATGTATTGGAAGAAAGGACGGAGCCTGGGAAGGGTAAGTGCATRAATTGTGATTTGAATGGATTTCTGGTAGATTGCTGACTATGGTGCCTAYGAAGCTGGGAAGACATCGTTTCATATGCCGATTGAGTATCGTTGAAGGGTAACTCAGAGTGGCCTTTGGTCGAAAATTGAATGACTGGTCAAGTGGAGGATGAAATAGGCTAATCGATGGTCCTCCAACACGTAAATGATGGGAATGGTAGTCCTTGTAACGCTTAAAACCTTTTTTTCATTACAATGTAGACGCCCAGTGAGATATATCTCCACGATCTATGTTTTCGAGCCAAACGGGCTTCGGCACAACCTCGGGATCTTTTTCAGTGACTAAGGCGACGCCCTTCACCTTCTCACTCCAGAAGAAAGGCCTCCTTCCATCCCTGGCGTTTTTATCTTTCTTGGGATCAGGCACCCTCCATAGCCGATTCATGTCTTGTCTCTATAGTAGTCTGCGATGACCCATGCCGCTGACGCTCGCCGGCACTTCGATAGCCGTGGCTACACCGGCCCCCAGATCCACAATCAAAACCCGGTGCACCTCCTGGAAAAGCCTATACGTGATCGCATAATCACATCATACTATTGGCAGGAACAGTGCTTCGCCATCAATGAAGCCACTCTTTGTGACCGTGCAGCCGCCATGAGCTTCATCGGCGGTACTTACGGCCAGCAGAAACCGAGCCCGTTCCTCTGTTTGACAATGAAGCTCCTACAGCTGATGCCAGGAAGGGACATCGTGCTGGAATACCTACATCAGACGGAGTTCAAGTATTTGACCGCATTGGCGGCTTTCTACATACGCCTAACATTTGACTCGAAGGACATATTTCAAACATTGGAACCCATGCTTGCGGATTACAGGAAGTTGAGGAGGAGAGCCAGGGATGGAGGTTACAACCTTACATACATGGATCAATTCGTCGATGACCTGTTGACGAAGGATCGAGTCTGCGGGACAAGCCTCTGGAAGCTGCCACAGCGTACAATATTGGAGGATTTGGGGCAACTGGAGGCAAGGGACAGTCCTCTAGGAATAGAGCTCGATGAGATCGATGACCAGGACGATGATATCATGGAGAACGGGCAAAGTAGATCGCCTACACCTGATGGATATGAGAATGGCACGCACCACAGTGAGGGTGAGATGTCAATTGCTCCATGAAAGATATGTACAAGAGGCACTGGGCTGCCTGCATGTTGTTTCGGGTACATAGGCTTTGCGTCTCAAGCCTATACTCCGTGAGCTGTTCTTTCGATATCGCTAGGAATTGGCTTTCCTGTCTGCCGGAAGACTCGGAAGGTACAACTTTACGCCCCAAGAGAAGAGTTTATGGCACGTTACGGAGCGCTTCTATTGGCCAAGTGGATTACACCATAGGTATCTGCATCTGGCGTGTTGTTAACTGTGACCCAGCTAATATACAGAATTGGTCGTGCCAGATATCTTGATGTTGTGGCGCATTGTGGCGCTGTACGAATCCAACAAGGTTTGCCACAATTCCAGGTTCTCCTACCGTTCGTAAAGCATCCAAAGCTTTGGATAACACAACAGGCAATGAGCCGACCTGTTGGCCTATGCGTGTATATTTCTCCGCACAACGAAGCTTCAGGCTTTCGAACTAGCATGACTGTTCTTCAATTGGCTTTTCAGGCATGAACATTAGGTTTCAACTCTCTCATCCTATCAGTCCCGCTTATAGCCGTATTCATTCTGAGCACAGTTATATATGACATGCAGGTTTCCGAATCAGTCCGTCAATCATTCAAAGTGGTTCCATCATCGATCAAGGCTTGACATTTGAATCCCCCAGCTTACATTTGTTACACCTCAATGAGAATCATTCCACAATCCTGTTGAGACCATAACGAGGACTATTATGGCGGCTGTAGGGCTCGCCAATTGGGCCGCTGCTTCTACTCTTCTGTCTAATCTAGGAATACTCGGTCAACATGCAGAGGAGGAGGCAGACGCACAGGATGAATATGCAGAGGAATATACAGAGGAGGAATATGCAGAGGAAGGTGCAGAGGGAGAAGATGGCAGCGTTGATCAGCTCGACGCAAAGCCTCGTCTGTCTAAGAGACAATGTAGTCATGCGGATAATGTGAATATGCGGATCAACGTCCGTTATCTGCGCGATGGGAAATGCGCATATGATCTGGATACCTTGACAAACAGCGGCGTTCATCCAGAAGAACAGATGCTCCCTCGTCAGATAAAACAATACCATGACAAAGATGAGGGCACGGCACCCTTTCAATCGTCGGCGAGGCTTGCTCGATATTTCTCAGAATCAACACTAGGACCTCTCATACAGAAGCTATCCGGGCATGAAGTGCAACCACCTTCATTAGCTCCGGCAAGCATTGTGTTCTCCGATGATTCGGCTGGTGAGACACCACAACCACTTATCAATCCCTCTCCAGCAACAGCCTCTGGTTCGACCTTGAAGCCCAAGGATTTGATCTCTGATGGTAATCCGGAGCCCACCTACGTCGCTGCAGCGCCCACAGCGATTACTTCCACATCGTCAGTGGGGGGTCTGCAATCCTTCTCAAATGGGTTTGGTGAAGGAGTCGCTTTAGGAGCTCCAATCATTCTGGTTGCCGTGCTCTGCCGCATTTTTATCTTGAAGAGAGCGAGCAGGCAAAGGAGAGCAGCGAGGATTGAGCACGAGCTGGTAGGTGCATACCACAGCCCAGAAATGAAAACAGAAGGCGATTTAGAGAGTGGGAGTGTCTAGCTGCAATGGAGACACGCCATAAGCTTCAACGGACATCAAACCTGCCTTGTCTAGTTTGGTGGTAGGCGGAGGTAGGACTTAACGGAATTAGAACAGCACAATGACGTTGATGTACCTTGGGCWTGATYAGGATCTGGCATGCTGAATTTTTACCGAGTATCACGAGTGTTAGATCCCCCCATTCAATCATCCGAGCCGTGTATTCTCATTTCTCATAGTTCCTGTGTGCAGTACCTGATTGAGCTGGTGCCGCTTTCCGGTTTTGCACAACAATTTTGATTTGTTGCAGATACTCGTTCTTCATATGCTGATGCTTACTTCCCCGCCCTATTATCGGCTCGGTCTTTCCATTCTGGCCGTAATGGATCACTTTTGTGGCAGCAGCATATTGCAATAACGTTAAGTGGTTCTCCTTGCGGCTCATGGGAAAGGCAGAATACCCCGTACAAACACGTCACCAAGGTACTAAACTATATCTTGAACGTCTGCAGGATTCCTGCAGCGTTTCCCCGCTGCTCATTCACACGGTGTAGCACTGGCTATGTTCACTGGCTGATCTGTTGCAGCGGAGTGTTGTTGGTAGCCTATCAGGAGAGGACGTTTGTTCATGCGCGAAACCATGTGCTTTTGTATTCCGATTGTCACTCGTCCTCTGTCTCGGAGCTGTTCCTTCATGTTGTCACAGCAGATGGGTCGTTTGCTTAAATAGTAGTCTCTGAGTGGGATCCTCAATTCTACTAATTCACACTTCCCCAAGGACACCACAGCCTTCCCACCAAATATCACGCCTTTTGCATTCAAAAGCCTTCGCATATGCCAAATGGCTGATAAAATCGACGTCCACCACCATACCATCCCCGAGTTCTACCGCAACATCGGCATAGCTAAAGGCTTAGGTGATGATACTGTACCAGAATGGACCACGGATGACTCTCTCACCCGCATGGAAAGGCTTGGCATCGAAACTACTATCCTCTCACTTGGCGGTCCGGGAGCCGAAATCGCCGGCTCCCTGTCAGCCAGCCGCGATTTAGCGCGCGATGTCAACAATTTCGTTCGCGACATTCGCGACACTCATCCCAACCGCTTCGGCCAGTTCGGCGCTCTACCCAGTCTCACTGACACCGAAGGCACCATTGCAGAGATCAAGTATGTCCTTGATGAGCTTCAGTGCGAGGGTGTCTGTCTCTATAGCTCCTACTCTGGCAAGTACCTAGGACACGAGGACTTTATACCTATTTGGGAAGAGCTTGATGCACGAAGCGCAGTCGTCTTCGTACACCCTACCAAGGCCGCTGTCTATCAAATGGCGAGCCCATTGCTTCCGCCGGCTATGATTGACTTTCCGCACGAGACCACGCGTGCGGCCGCCGATCTTATCACCACCGGACGCAAGCGGAAATACCTCAAGTGCAAGGTTATTCTCTCCCACGCCGGTGGGAATTTACCTTATATGTCATCGCGATTGATGGCACTGAGCACATACTTGTATGCGGACTTGATACCAAAAGGGGCTCCGCGCGGCCAGGAGATCATTGACGATGCCAAGTCTTTTTACGTCGACACTGCGCTAGCTGGTACACCCAACATCCTTGATACATTGTTGAACTGGGCGCATCCCGAGAGAATCTTATATGGTAGTGATACTCCGTATACGGACCAGGAGGCGGACTTGAACAATGCGTCTCTGAATGAGTATCCAATGGAGGAAAACCTGAGGCATAAAATCTGCAGGAAAAATGCACTCAGACTGTTTCCACGATTGCATGCGAACGCTGAGAAATAGTCTTCTAATTGTGGAATACAGTGGCATGGCACTTGTATTGGCGCGTGCCGGAAAAGTCTGCTAATCATTGGTGATGTTGCTGTACTTTGCAAAGTACGATCGAAGGCTTAAGATAATTAGCCGATTCCAAAAGCATTKAACCTTGCGCCAATATACATATACATATGATGAACTTGCTGATGATCTTGCGACAGCTTGGTTTTCCTTACTTCCCGGTTGGTGAGAGATACTCGTCTATTCCTAACAGCCTTTAACCTCAAAATTCTTGACATGAAGCTTGCTCAGCATGAAACAATATATGAAGCTAATCGTTTGAGGTCCAAACAGCCAAATTTAGACATGGCCTAGGAATGGCCCGCGGAACATATGAGATGTGCCCAAGTACCACTGACAGAGACAGTGTATGATGTCTTAGACAACAATAGGCGCTGCGCATAAGACCGCCCAGCTAACGCATAATGACTTTAGTGAAACGCCCATGCACGTGGGAACGCTTCGCGATCATAAGTAAGTATCAAGAAAATTTGGAGGACCAAATGCCCAGAAATTAAAGGTACTTATAGTACAGATATACCCACATCTATAAACACACCCAGACCAGAGCCTTGTTGGTTATTAACGTACGCACAAGAAAAAATGCTCCTGAAAATATTTACGACTGTCCTCGCCCTCTCAACTTTCCCTCTCCTGATCTCCACGCTTGGAATAAACTGCCGCGGCGCAAGTGAGTGCTCCATCCATGAATCCGAAACAGACAACGGTCTCTACCGCCTCGCGCAATTCGTCAACACCACGATGCCCAACGCAACATACTATGACGACGGAACCAAGATCGCTTGTCTCCAAGGCTCTGGTGACCAAAACGGGGGTAATGGCGGTCTCTGTGCATACTTACAGAATGGCGCGAATGCTACAGGAGCAGATCTGGTGGTGTTGATGCAGGGGCTGTTGAAGCATGGATGTAAGAAGTGTGGGAGTATACCAACAACTCCAGGGAATAATGTCAATGATGGGGAGTTGACGGTCAATTGGAATAGTCATGCGAATCACTGCAATGGGCTGTGTGGATAGAGAGACTTTCGATAAGGCTGCGAGACTTAAAGCTGAGGACCGAAAGGGGAAAGATTGAATTGATCGGAGCAATGGACTAAAGGACTATAAGCAAAAGTTATAGGCAAGGTAGCCTGACAGGAGTCTGCAATTCGTTCTCAAAAGCTGTCTACTAAAGCATAAAAGTGTAGTAGAAATGAAATTAGTATCTTGATAGAGACAGATTTCTGAGTGCTTCTGGAAGATCAATAATCGTCGCTTACATAATATCTTGGCGTCATTGTACATCAGCTTTAGGGCGACTGATCTTCAAAACTTGTCATCTATATCAAACCAAATCGGTCTCACAGTACTGAAATCATGGATACAGCCGTGCTCCCAGGAGATACCCCTTCGGACACCCAACCGCTCTTTAAGAAGCGTGGGACGAAAAATATTCGCAAACGCCCTACAACACCACCCCCAGCAGCCTCAGACTCAGACGAGTCCGGCTACACCTCCACCGAAGACGAAGGTCGTCGAGTAAAGCGCAGAAAAACCGCTATAGTGACCGCAAGCTCAAGAGCAGCTCCCAAAACCACCACCGAAGACCTCGCCATCAGCAAGTTCGCCGCCGATCGCTCCGCCCACATCTCAGAAACTAACGATGCAACCAAGACCTCCAACTGGTTTGACGAATCCACCCCTGACTCAAAAAGCCTGCTAGGCACAACCCGTCCCCGACCCACAAAAGCAGACAACGACGAGGCGTCCACCGACGGCACATACAAAGGCACAGCCAACTACCAGACCTACATCCAAAAGAACCCCAACGCCCCCTCCCGCACCGTCGGCCCCGTTAAAGCCCCCACAAACATCCGTACCATAACAGTCACAGACTTCGCCCCCGATGTCTGCAAAGACTACAAACAAACCGGCTTCTGCGGCTTCGGCGATTCTTGCAAATTCCTACACGCCCGCGAAGACTACAAGCAGGGCTGGGAACTCGACAAAGAGTGGGAAAAAGTCGGCAACAATAAGAAGAAGACAAACCAACCAGCAAAATCTCTGGCCGAAGCCGAAGATTCAGAACAGGAAGATGCGGCTCTAGAGGGTATACCCTTCGCATGTATCATTTGTAAAAAACCATATTCAAACCCCATTATAACAAATTGCGGGCATTATTTCTGTGAGTCGTGCGCGTTGGGGAGGTATAGGAAGAATCCGAGTTGTGCGGCTTGTGGGGCGGGGACGGGGGGAGTGTTTAATGGGGCGAAGGGGCTGAGGAAGGTTTTGGAGAGGAAGCGGGAGAGGGGGAGGAGGAGGAGGGAGAGGAAGAGGGAGGAAGGGGAAGGGGGGAGTAGTGAGGAGGAGGAGGAAGGTGGGGAGGAGGGGGGAGAGCAGGATGAGGGGTGAGAGGGGGGTTTTAAGTGCGTTTAGGCGGCGGATCATACCGTTCACAGTTGGTCTTGCGAGAGTCTCTCATTGGTCAAATCTGGTTACCATTGACTATCAAAGACTAACGCTGCACATATTGTCACTCTACGATTTGATCAGAGAGCTGCATTCGCACACTATTGGTGCCCACCTTACCATTATCGGGAATGATCGCGACATTGTAACACGAACATTCACAATCAGCATCATCTTTGTCTAAGCTTTCCTGCTCAGTCCCAGGCCAGCCTCTGTCACTTCAGAAGCGTTCCGAGATCGGTAAACGGGAAATAACGACCGACCTTCAAGCTTCCTTCCTTTCTTTCTTCTCCTGATCACACAGGATGAGATATACAGTCTTGATCCCTCCTTCTATACCGACTCCCTGATTWTTCGGGTAAGTTATCTTTCCTCACATCCTAGCTTCCTCACGCGTTCCCCTTTGACACACGTCATCCCGACTGTGCCATGAACCTCCAATGTCTGCAGCCAAAACCGACGTCTTTTCCCACGTACCATCTGCCCCTGTCGCTCAGACTTACACAATGGCACTGTCCGCTGCTGAAATCCACACCACTCTAAGCCCAACATCCGCTTCCCTTGTATTACTAAGCACCACCAAATCTCTTGCGCATCGACCTCTAAGACATCCCCTCTACTACCCTTCTGAATCGCAACCGACATTCGAGATAGACAGAATAAAGTGTGGAATAAGCACACCCCCTTGACAGCGCTATCATTACACAGAGAATTTGTGGTCCATCCGCCCTTGTTGACACCCGGCATATCTATCAATCGTAAAAACTTCGAAATCTTGCTTACTGCTCTAGCAACACAGTATAAGTGTTCTCCGCATTGTTTTCGTTCTCCTTTTGATGCCTATTAATAACGCACTTACCCCTCGTCCAACCCATTACTTTTAGCTGTCCTCGGAGACTGTTGAATATACGTTGTACGGCAGTATGAGCGGCTAGATGCAGACGAATCAGGTCTTCCCAGACTTGCTGCTTTGCTGAGGTGTACACCATGCACGACCATTATGCAGCATGATTGGCAGCTATTCTCATTTTCATGTTGTTCGAACTTTTGTATCCAGCTCTTTATCGAACATTTGTGGCCGCTACGCGATCGTCAAATATATTTGATGTATTAGACTTCTGGGTCTTGATGCAACCTTGCACCGGATACACCTTATGTATAAAAATACACAAGTCATCTGCTTACCTTCCGTTTCTATTTTCATAGTCAACGACGCTGACAGTTTTGTTCGTCCTAGTGAATACAATGGCACCCTCCACACGACGAACTAAGCGTAGATCTTCATCCCCGGAGGATCCCAATGTTGCGGGTACACAGCAGAAGAAGTTGAAGTTCTGGAGAAGCAAAGGGGGTGCTACGCCTTCGTTGATCGTCACGTTTCCTGGTTTAGCTAAGGAGCATTTCACGGGACCTGACGCTAGTGCTACACCGTTATTGACCGTTACGCGTCCTTATTCCACGAATGAGCACTTCACAAGATCTCATTCCACAGGAGGTCCTCCTGCGAAATCTCGTCGAGGCAAACCCCCAAGGAACAAGCGAAAGGCATCATTGATCGTTGCGTTCCCTCCTTTCGCCGAGGAGCATATTCCGGAACCTGACGCTGGTGCTACACCGTCATTGCTAATTTCGTTTGCCTCTTCCGCCGAGGAACAACCTACAACTTCTCATGCCACGGAAAGTCTTCCCACAAAAGCTCCTCGAAGTAAACCTCCGAGGAACAAGCAGAAAACTGACCAGCAAAACAACAAATTTCCTGTTGACACGCGTCCGAAATCGTGGGGCATGCCCGAGGTATGGGCTGAGGTATTTCATTGAATTGAATTATAGTCGTAATTTGGTTCTAACAATTAGCACCTAGACTCGTCCCGAGCTTTGTGAGGCTCTTCCCTATTTCAAAACTCGTCAAGGGTCAACCTACCATCTCGACGGCATTATCAGAGGAAAACTTCTCGATCTGGATCTTGGCCAGCGCACATATATGGATGAGGAGTGCATCGTTACGAGATGGTAAGACTCCCTAACGTTAAATAGCCTCCACTGTTGATTATTGCTGCAGCGGTGGTGGTATGGGCGAGAATGAATTAGGGGAAACGGTGCAGGCCCGGGATGTTGACGTTCATCATGGCTCTATCACATGCTACCAGAACACCAAAGATAGTAGAATTCCATTACAAGTGATCATAGGTGCGCGCTGCATTCCCTCCATGTGATAAAGTTGTTATTGACCCACGAAACAGGCTCAAATAACCTTGATTGTCCATCCCAATTACCGTACCGGTACTGTGTAATGGGCTTGTTCCACATTACCGAGATTTGGGCGGAAAAGAGCAACGGCAAAATTGTCATGATGATCCGTATGGAGAAGGTTGATCTGTACAGCAAGAGCTGGTGGGCAGCAAAGCATTCCAAGCTATTGCCTGGTGCAGGAACTATTACCCCAACTAAGGCTATACGACGGGCATGCGCATCGTGCGGCACCATAAGTCCCACTGTCTTCAAGAAAGGCTGGATATGTCTTCAACAAACATGCCCAGCATTCTGGACAATGAACGGGATTCCTGTTGACTACCTCGAGGCGAGTTATAATGAAGCCTTCATCAAGGAACGCACGGCTTTCAATGGGTTCGAAGCTCCTTTCATGACCACACCCAAGCCTCTCGATCCAGCTGTAGCTCTTCCTGTTAGTAAGCAGTGCTGGAAAGGTATGGTATGCCCAAAATGTGGCCGATGTATTCAACGCATCCACTGGGATGGCTGGCGATGTAGGAACAACATATGTGATTATGTGCATACTGTTCCTCATAAGGTGACTCCATCTTCAGCTCTCCTAGGCGACTTGACCGCTCCGTTCTCGGGCCATGCGCTGTCGGACGATCAGCATCTGAGTGAACAAATAATATGCCGGAATGGAAAGTATGGACTTTGGCGCATTCACGTCTATGACTTCGCCCAAGACGTTGTGGCCTTCCACTTTCATGCCAATGAGGCGATTAATGCCAAAGCTGGGGGAGCAGATACTATTCTTAGTACATTACAAGCTCAGGACATTAGCCTTGAAAGACGTCCGCTCAAGAGAGCCGTTGGTAAGCTTATACTGCAAACCTACACACCTCTTTGGTATAGCTTATACTTCACTAGTACAAGGCACGTACTCCGCCCACTTCAGTAAGAACTTCGTAAGGCGTCCAAATAACAAATCGTGCCTCCCCACATTACGCTGACGGACACCACAGGGTCTTCCATACGATTATATCGTTAGTCATGAGGACGATTCCACGCCTTTCCATTCTGCCCCAACGCAAATCCGAGAAGTGCTTCGACGCGTGACCTGGGCAGCGCAACACATTGTCGGCGAAGAAAACACCAATCCATTCAACGAGGTACTCGCCGTGGGATACTTCGAAGGCGGAAGAATGGGTGTATGCACAGATCCTCGAACAAAATTACCTCATCCCTCTTCCTAAGCTGACATTGTACAGTTCCATGACGACGGCGAGACAACCCTCGGACCAACAGTAGTGTCTCTTTCATTAGGCTGTCCTGCCTTCATGAGCTGGCGAATGAAATTCAAGTACTACTCCGGCTTCGTCAACAGAAGTCGTGAGCGATACGATCCATCCATCCCAATACTGCCCGGGTGTTTCAGATTCGAAAAGCGCATAGAACTCAACGCAATGGTAGGTACGATGACCCCAACAGAGCTTACTCAAAAGGCGAAAGAACTGCTGAAGGGATGTCCGCTTTCTCCGCCTGTGGTGTTGAAAATGAAACTCAGACACGGTGATATTATGGGCATGCACGGAGTAGATCTGCAGAAATACTATGAGGTAAAATATCACACCCACCTCGCAATTCACCCCTTTGGAGAGCCTATCCTAACACATGTCTACCAGCACGAAGTCGTTCCAACACCGGGGGACCTCCGCTTCGCACTTACATGCCGCCATGTTAACCCGGATATGGTTCCTGAAAACCTCCGGAGTAATGGCGATATAGACCTAAATGAGGCGCATCCATATGATGGGGATATGGATCTCTATGAGGATTTCAAAAAGGAACAGGTGGCTGCGAGGGAGATGGCTGCTAGGAGACGATGATGAGTGATGGTTGCKGCCTTTGCTGAGGGAGGATTATGTTGTTACCTGCATGTATTCCAGTTTCATCGGGTCTTTTGGTACGCGTTTAGCTTGGCTGTATGGTGCTATGTAAAATAAATAAAAGCATCTTTTTGAGAGGCCGGACTGTTACCACTTCTCTAACGCTGTTATATGACTTGCCGCGATTGATTGACAGCTTTCGCTGTTCAGGAAATAATCATCTGAAATGTAGAGGTAGGGGATAGTTTCTATGACTTGACATTCTTGCCAAACAGACGGCTACACAAGCCAATCCTAAGCGTGTCTCACTGGGAAATGATAGCGGCTTCTGTAGCGGAAGTCGATGGTGACTCAATGATTTGTTGATGTGGATTGTGTTGATGATTTGGATACGGCTTCTTTGGCCCACGAATATTCTAAGATTTATGTTTCTGCTTTCTGCATCTGAGCCGGTGCTGTTGCTGGTGTTTTCACTCTTATGTACYTTGTTCGATGGAGAGAATTTCTAYAGGGGTTTTCTGGAGCTCAGAGACGGATGTATTTTTGATGGTATGTGTGGTCAAGTGGGATATTTTTGTGGTATGTCTCATCTTCTTGTGAAGGAAGCTGAAGCTTATTTGCGTGGGATGCTGGCTTGCGCCCCGTTGGAGAAAGGCATTTTGGAGAGTTTGATGTTCCGAGTAAATCTTTCCTAAGGTAAGCCTTGTTGCTGTATCTAGAGTCTTTGCTTTCGTGTAATAATTGGCAGTTTTCAGCCATGTTGCTATCCTCGAATAAATAGATATGTTTTCCAACGCACTGGATAGATTCCTTTACGCCATGGACTCTTATCCTCCGCTACGGAAGTCATTAGCTTAGCACAATACATACCGAACGATAATTCCATCCAGCCTTTTTCTACCTCAAACACCCCACTTCCCACTCCCCAACGCCTTGAAAATCTCTTCCTCCACAATCTCTTTATTCCCCACCGAGCTGCCCCTCGCATCCCTAGGCCCTTCATCCATGAATTGCTTCACGACCCTCACCCGGTCCTTACCCACCTCGAGAATCATCCCTCCTTCTACTTTCACAACCTTCTTCCTTTCCGCCCCATTTTTCGCTGACATTTCCACTTTCCAGCCATCCACATTCACAACCGCCCCATTGCTCACTACCACTTCGACTTCCCCACCTTCCACTAATTTTGTCATAACGGATGCTACGTCCTCCGGACTAACCCATTCGTCATCGTCGGATATCATTCGTAGTTTTTCCGGATGTTCGGTCCAGAGCGGGGTGCGTATTACGCCGGGAGCGACGGCTGTGACGAGGATATTGAGGCGGGAGTGGAGGGGGGCGAGGGACCAGACGAAGCCGTTGAGGGCGTGTTTGGTGGCGTTGTAGATGGGGCCGGGAAGGGGGGATGTTTGGCCGGCTATGGAGGAGATGTGGAGGATTGATTTTGGCGGGCGGGGGGTGGTTGGGTCTTTGGGGGAGTGGGAGAGGAAGTGGGAGAGGGCGAGTTGGGTGGTGCGGATTGGATGGGTGAGATTTATGTCGAGGATGGAGTAGCGGTTGGAGGTGGGAGAGTCTTTTGATAGGGGCGTGCCGGGGGGATGCCAGAAGTTGGACCAGGGCTGATAGCTTGTCAGAGGGTGATGGAAGGTGGAGAAAAGGGGAGGGAGGGGGTACAGGTTCGAAGACGCCCGCGCCGGGGCAGACGATATCTGCACCGCCGAATTCTTTGGTAGCAACGTGGAACATGCGCTCTAGGTGCTGCCATTCTCGGACGTCTGTGTGTTGGAAAACGGCTCGAGCAGGGCTCCGAGAGGGGCTTGCATGGTTGGAGACGATTTCTTGAGCTTCGGGGCGGAGGGCGAGGTCGGCGAAGACGACGTTGCAGCGTTTTCTAAGGAGGGATTTGGCGAATGCGAGATTAATCCCTGAGTTTCTGGTTAGTCTTACGACGTCCTGATGTTAAGTGAGGTTGCGAAGACTTGCCACTGCCAGCGCCAGTGACAATGGCTGTCTTGCCCGCCAGTGATAGAGCCATTGTCTCTTATGGACTAGGTAGGATGGAATGATATGGTATTATATACTGACAGAATAGTTGCAGAGTTACCTTTTAAATGGGCAGCTCTGAGGTAAGGGAGGCAGGTGCAGCGCTAGGCTCGACGTATGGCTGCCCAGCTTGATGATGGTGTGGAGAATGTGGTGGCCACCATCGAGCTGAGCTTCCAGACGTCAATTGAGTATGTGGTATGAATCTTAGCATGATCAAAGTGTGCTGTGGTGTATGGGGTAATGAGCAGAATCGCTAGTCTAGGACTAGATAATGAGGGGAGAAAGGCTGGAGAATATTTAGGCTGATTAGATCGCGTCTGCCCTGTCGGCTAACCTGCGCGTATCAACGGAGCCGTATTAAAGTATGGAAGGTATGCCGAAATGGGAGATTTTTGCGGTGGGAATCGTCTCCTGCTTCTCTGTTAGCAGCAGACAATCTTGAGCAATCGGTACCCTAACGAGCGTAGACAGAGATCGCCATTCTATCGTTACTTTGTTTCCTTAAACAACGCAGGCTAAGTACATTTTACTGCAATTTTGACCGACCTAAGCGCTCTCAATCTTCTTCTCAAGTACTCCCTTAAGAGTGACCGCATCGGCTGCGAACTTCGAGATACCTTCCCTGAGCTTGAACACGGCCATTTCCTCCTCGTTGAAGTCGAATCGGAATGTTGACTCATCGTTAAGGTAGCTCTTCTTGGGAATGTCAAGGCTCTTTGCATCTTCAGCCTTCAGCTTCTGGGGGATCGCCTCGGTTGAGTTGTAAAGGTCCTCGAGATAGTTGGGCTATGAGACAATAATCAGTTACACGTATTCCTTGCCTTTTACCAGGAGCACATACCGAGATAGTCAAGTAGTCACATCCTGCCAGCTCGGTGATCTCCCCCAAGTTCCTAAAGCTGGCACCCATAACGATAGTCTTGTAATCGTATTTCTTGTAGTAGTTGAAGATTGTTTGTACGCTCTTGACACCTGGGTCTTCTGTGGCATTGTAGTCCCTCTTGTTTGCGGCCTTGTACCAATCCAGGATGCGTCCGACGAAAGGAGAGATCAGGAAAGCACCCGCTTCAGCTGCAGCAATAGCTTGAGGCAGAGAGAACATGAGAGTAAGATTGCAATTGACGCCATGCTTGGATTGTAGTTCGTGAGCTGCCTTGATGCCTTCCCATGTTGAAGCGAGCTTGATGAGAACCCGAGACTTATCAATACCGATGGACTTGTACAACTATGAAGGCTATCAGTATACAGTTGAAGACTTAGAGACATACTGCGCCTACTTCAATGATGTGGAGAGCTTTGTTGATAGATCCCTCAATGTCGAACGAGAAACGAGCATCGACCTCCGTGGAGACCTTACCCGGTACTATCTGTAGGATTTCCTTGCCAAATTCCACAAGGAGACGGTCCAGTGTGGAGTCGACCTTCTCTTCCATGGTGCTACCCTATGTACACAGTCAATACCGCTTCTTGTACCGTCATGGTGGAGCTTCGGCGCATAAACACTGACATGGTCCTTGCCGTAAGCGACGGCTACGTCCATCAGCTTAGCATATTCCGGCTTCTTAGAGGCAGCTAGGATAAGAGAGGGATTCGTGGTAGCATCTTGCGGTTTATATTTGCCAATGGTTGCAAAGTCGCCAGAGTCGCAGACGACGGTGGTGCCCGTTGCCTTCAACTGTTCCAGTGAGCTCGGCATATTGATTGTGATGGTTGTAGGTGATATTGAGGCGGTAGGTAGTTCAGATAGGTGGTGAATTGATGAAGGAGCAAATGCGGCAAATATTGGTTGCTTTTGAATTCTTTGACCCGTTGAGGGCTTTCTGCCCCACCAAGCATAAAACGTGCATCACCGTATGACGGATAAGGCCGGATTCGAATTACTAACAATTGGGTAATGGTTGGCGTTGCTCTACCAAGACCCCTTTTCCGCTCCAATTCTTGCTACCAGGACAGGGAATAGCTACACGATACTAATGTCCACATTGGTCTGCTTGAAGATACTTTGGTCTAGTTTGCATGAACTCTATTCTGGTTGCAGCTCCCATTGGTATGGCCTTACATATTTACGACATCACATATATACAATCACACGCTCAAAAGATATCTCTGACGAGACTGCTCCACATGTTGCATGGGAATTCTCCGATGGACAATCCGTTCTGGCCTTTCCCAAGCGGTCAATGTAACCCCTCAGTTGGCGTCCAGCATTCCGTGTACTCCTTTTTCCAAGCCATTGCAATCGGACACAAATCCCCAAGTCCTAGCACAGTTGAATTCAACGCAGTCAGTTGCGAACTCTGGGCTGGTTGTCCCACAAGCGTCTTTCAGGAGGACGCAGTCCCAACCTTTGCTGAAGGCATCTTGGAGGCTACCGCCGACACACTGGTCGGTGTTCACACCGGCAAAGAGCAATGTCTTGATGCCCTCTTTCTCCAAATACTCTGTGCACGGCGAGGTACTGCCCCAAAGTCCTGACATGCGGTTCTTATGAATCCAAACATCGTGCTTGTGTTCCATTTTCTGACCCTCTTGGTATGCAGCATATAGAGCAGGGGGAAGAGCAGCATTCCATGTGTCGCGCATGAGAAGTCTGCCGCCGTCAACCGTCTTCCCACCTTCAATCGCGACGGGTCCGATCTCGCTCCCCAGCCCTTGATATATTCTCTTTGGTTTCCCATTCTCCGTCAACTCTTCTAGTACACCATCTTTGTCCTGAACAAACTGTTCCGCTGCAGCCTGATTCACGCCATGAGCGTCAATTGCTGGCGTCGACTTCTTGTTTTCCTTTTCAAGAGCAGCCTCAAATCCAAAGGCTCGCCGTGTACTTGGAGGCATGTTTTCAATTTCTTCGTCCGTGAGTCCCCAATTCAGCCATATTACTCGTATACCTGCCTTTCTAGCTGCTGGTATTGCAGTCTGGATAAGACAATGCCCCGCCTTGTTCCCAGCCCCATCTGCAGGCCGGCCCAAGTATGTAGAAAGGAAGAAGTTCTGCATGTCGATTATCACAAGGACGGTTTTTGGAGGGGAAATGATTATAGGTTTAGTCGTTGTAGACAAAGTGATCGATGACTTGGGAGACGGAATAGGGTATTCGGGAGGTTCAGGACGAGTTAAGTCGAATGTTTCAGGGGAAGAAGAGTAGAGCCAGTGGTTGGGTGGTTTGCCGATGAGAGCGCGGCCATTGGGAGGTACATCCTTCTCCGTAGTCTCGATGGTGGAAGTAGGCATCGTGAGATATATCTAGAAGTTCTTCGAACCGGCTCCTATAGTGAGTGGAGAGAATACTTCTTCTATAAGAATCCAGAATTCATAAAATGCTCAGATACCAAGAAACGGAAGACATCATTCTTGGAATACCCCGCAGTCCGATAAGATATCRTGAACCGTAAAAGGCAAGTCCCAGACCAATTCAGACCCTAGGATGAGCGGATGATGGGGCTACCAGCGTGCACCTAAAGCTTCAAGTCCGTCATGGTGATTAGAGCTATTTGACGGTAGCAATAGATCAGACTCGTACCGGCCGCCTCCATAATGCTTTCCATCAGACAGTCCATTGGTCACAAAGCTGGGCGACATCTTCAGATCGGTACGCAGAACCATAGCCGAAGTATGTCGTGTAGGGTGATATACTCAGGATATCAAAAAGTGCGATCGACCTTAGATGAGGAAAAAAGAGCAAAGCAGGGGGGACGAAAGGGCCATGTCGATCATTGTGGCTTGCCTGCACGCGCCACAGCCGATGGAGATTCTCCCCACAAAGAGAATTTTCGATGTGTCAACCGTGGTTAACAACGATTCTCCGGCGAATATATCTCTACAGTGCAGCATCAGCGTCAGCATCACTTCAACTGGGAAGTCTACTCTTGGGTAAGAATTGGGTTCTAGAAAATAATTTCATTGGTCAGTCCACATCCCAAAGACTTCACGTGCACGTGTTTTCTTTGCCTTGTCAGAGGTTCATCGTTACATACTATAAGAGATTTTCCATTCTGCGTGTAGTCTGCTTCGCCAGTGGCCAATGGCCTTCTACTGCTGCTGGAAAGCCGTTCAATATCACCCAATTGCACCTTCAAAGCGAAGAACATCCGTTGGGCTTGTGAACTAACTGCGTCCACTGACAGTTGACGTTCGTGCACTGCTTTCGTAAAGAACAAAATCTGAAGCGCTTTTTCCTTTTTTCCAGCAGCAAAATGCAAGGAATAAAACAGGCAAAGGTCAAAAACGTTCTTTCTGGCGACACATTGGTCCTGACTAGCCTCCAAAATCCAGCAGAAGAGAGGACGCTGAGCTTCGCCTTTGTTAGCGCACCAAGATTGCGAAGAGAAGGCGACGAGGTTTGTCACACCGTCTTACCCCCCAATGATTAGCTCAGCTGATAGCTAGAGCTCTACAGCCATTTGCGTTTCAATCCAGGGAGTTCCTTCGGGCACCAACAATTGGCAAGGTTGTGCAATTCAAAGTCCTGTATAGCATTCCAACTGGAGCAAAGCGTGATTATGGGATTGTCTATCTTCAAAGTGGAGACGTCTTTCCAGAAGTGGCTGTGCGCGAAGGATGGGTGAAATTGCGAGAAGATGCTGGCCGCAAAGACGAGTCAGACGAATCGAAGCAGATCTTAGAACAGCTAGAAGTTGAACAAGATAAAGCCAAAGCCAGTTCGAAAGGGATTTGGTCTTCCAGTGGAGGCAAGATAGAAAACTCGTATGAACTACCAGACCCCAAGGCCTTCGCGGAGCAGTGGAAGGGCAAGCGCATAGATGCTATCATTGAACGTGTTTTCAGTGGTGACCGCATGATTGCGCGGTTAGAGCTGTCAGAGTCTAAGCATGTGCAAACAATGGTCCTCGTCGCAGGCGTACGAGCGCCATCCACGAAACGTACGAATCCAACTGATGGCAAAGAAGTACCCGCTGAGCCTTTCGGTACTGAAGCTCATCACTTCGTTGAAGAAAGGATGTTGCTACGAAGGGTGAAGGTCGAGGTTTTAGGCATCAGTCCCCAAAATCAGATGGTCTGTGCAGTAATACATCCCAACGGAAGCATTGCGAAGTTCATTCTTAAGGCTGGTTTGGCAAGATGCACTGATCATCATTCGACGATGCTTGGTGGCCAGATGTCTGAGCTTCGACAAGCAGAAAAGCGAGCCAAAGATAAGGGTGTCGGCTTATTTCAAGGTGCCGTGAGTACGAAGCCAGGAGCTACTGAAACCGATGCGATTGTTAGTCGTGTGCAAACAGCGGACACTATCTACTTGAGAGGCAAATCCGGCGATGAACGGCGAGTACAATTGAGCAGCGTTCGACAACCGAAGCCTACGGATCCAAAGCAAGCGCCTTTTCAAGCAGACGCAAAGGAGTTTCTGCGGAAAAAGCTGATTGGAAAGCATGTGCGAGTTACGGTTGACGGAAAGAAGGCTGCTAGTGAAGGCTTCGAGGAACGCGACGTTGTCACCATACTGGCTAACAACAAAAACATTGCTCTACAGCTGGTTGAGGCTGGCTATGCTTCTGTCATTCGGCACCGAAGAGACGATGGTGAGTCTTGACTGGTAATAACTCAGTATACGCTCCTGACCGCTCGTAGATGACCGTAGCCCTGCCTATGATGAGCTGCTCGCGGCAGAAGAAACCGCTCAAAAAGAGGAGAAAGGAATGTGGTCTCCCAAACCACCAGCCACCAAAACCTATCAAGATTACTCAGAGAATCTCCAAAAGGCCAAAATTCAGTCTTCCGTCCTTCAACGCCAGAAAAGAATCCCCGCAATCGTCGACTTCGTCAAAAGCGGCTCCCGCTTCACAGTCCTCATCCCCCGCGAGAACGCCAAACTCACTTTCGTCCTCTCCTGCGTGCGTGCCCCTCGCTCCGCCCGCAACGCTACCGAGAAATCAGAACCCTTCGGCCAAGAAGCTCACGACTTCGCCAACCGGCGCTGCCTACAACGTGATGTGGAAATCGACGTCGAAGCCACCGATAAAGTCGGTGGCTTCATCGGCACCTTGTACGTCAATCGAGAAAACTTCGCCAAGCTCCTCCTCGAAGAAGGTCTTGCCTCTGTGCATGCTTACTCTGCCGAACAATCCGCCCACGGGCCCGAGCTCTTCGCCGCCGAAGATCGCGCCAAAAAGGCAGAGAAGGGAATGTGGCATGACTACGACCCTTCCATAACCGACGGCATGGACGGCCTCTCCGTCACTGACGACGCCCAACAACAAAAATCCTCCAACGGCACCACCACCCGCCCCTCCGACCCTCCCAAAAAAGACTACCGCGACGTCCTCGTAACCCACATCGACCCCACCACCGCCCACCTAAAACTCCAAATTATCTCCCCCTCCACCACCACCGCCCTCTCTACCCTCATGTCCTCCTTCTCCGCCCACCACCGCTCCACCACCTCCTCCCTCTCCTCTCCCCCCAAAACCGGCGATCTAGTATCCGCCCGCTTCTCCCTCGACAACGAATGGTACCGCGCCCGCATCCGACGCAACGACCGCGAAAACAAAAAAGCAGACGTTCTCTTCATCGACTACGGCAATTCCGAAACCTTACCCTGGAACGAATTACGCCCCTTACCGCCACAATTCTCCACCCAGAAGTTAAAAGCCCAAGCCATCGACGCGGCGTTCTCGTTCCTCCAGTTCCCGAAATCGAGTGACTATCTGTCTGATTCGTGTTCTTGGGTTGAATCCCGTACGGCGGACAGGCAGTTGGTTGCGAGTGTGGATAAGGAGGAGAGGGATGGGTTGTTGTGGGTTACATTATTCGACCCCGAAGCAGAGAAAGAAGGAGAAGTGGGTGAGAGTATCAATTCTGAAATCATAGCAGAGGGTCTAGCGACTGTGAAGCGAGATTTGAAAGGATGGGAATTAGGTAGGGAGGATGTGATCAAGAGATTGAGAGAAAGAATGGCGGAGGCGAAGGAAGAGAAGAGGGGGGTTTGGGAGTATGGGGAGGTAGAGGGGGAGGATGATTAGAGTGATGGTTAGAGGTGGCTGGTTGCGGGGGGGTTTTGGTGAACGGACGGTGGATGATAGGAGGGAAAGTCGTTGAGGAGAACTTGGTAAGAGGAAAATGTTGTTCATACATATGTGCTCTGGCTTTTTGGATAAGTGAAGGAAAATCTATGCATTCATCCGATTTTGGGAGCAACAGGAAACTGCCGACGAATGTTGACTTGCACAATGTTACTGTCGAAGCTGTAGGAGGATTTCCTGGCTCTGGTACCTGAAACAAGTGTGAAGAATGGCCTTCTTCTATGGGTTTCGCGAATGGTGGCCACTGGCTGGAGGGGKTTTCAGCTCTACATGGGTTGTAACCCGCCCCTGCATCGTGTTTCGAAATTCCGAAATGCCGCTGACGAATACACGTGGAGCAGGAGATGTGGTGTCCTTAAGGGATTAACTGAGCCACAGCACTGCCTACATACGGGTATTTGAGACGTCGGACCGCCTTTTGACCAGCTTCCAATCCTCACTTATGTTCGGTCATTCTCTGTAGGTTGTATCAACACCTCAATGCGCTGTCAATTTTTTATCCGGGTCTGGACGCCCATGCTTCTTACATCAATCGGTAAGTCTTTGTTTGAACCAAAAACGGGGTCATTGGGTGCCCTTGGGGAGGTAATTTCACATAGCTCTTTACTCTCAAAAAGCATGTATATCTCGATCCCTACGCTGAATTTGTTATTGTTCATGTCGGAACACAGCTCCAATATATCACCATGAGACGAGAGCGGTACTCGATGGCCCCTGGGGTAGCCCAAGAAGCTTCTATCCAGCTTCTGTAGCAGATTAAGGAAACGATCTGTCCAATGAACAAGAATGTCCGGGATCGAGAAGATAAAGAATGCATGACTAACTCGCTGTGATTATCTAGTAGTCGATGCTACGATCACTGATCAACACTGCAGCGCATGCACGCTCTCTGCCCATTCCTATACACAGACGATTAGAGGAACTCAACTGACTCCTACCACGTACGTTACCTCGTTCCTTTCAAGTGACTGCGGATCGCCACTCCCTACATCGTTAAAGCTCACTTATCTAGCAACTTTCAGACGACTAGCTATGTCGTGTACGACATATACTCCACAGTTTCGGATTACTCGACTAGTGGATCCTGTGTTATCACCGAAGGAGCACCAATCACACTACCAACTCCATTCACATACACTATAACTGCGGGTGAAAATCAATCAGAAGTGCCAAACTTGGGTCTATCATCATTCCACACTTTTCTGGGGGCTGTTGGTTGCGACATTGGCAAAAGTATTGCGATTTCCTCCCTAGATCAATCTTTAAGCACAAATATCTAAGAAGTACGGTCTTTAGCGCATCTAGGTCGCACAAAGGGACTCTCAGGGGGCCAAAAGGCCATCATGGGAACAGCGATTCCTGTATGCGTTATAGCATTTCTTGTGCTTGCGCTCTTTCACTTGCGATGGACAAGAAAGCGGCGTATAAAAGAAACACTACGACAGACAACTCAAGAAGAGAAAAAAGAAGAAAAAACCAAGGACTGCCTTCACTCTAAACCAGAGCTGCAAGGTGAAGACAACAGGCATGAAATACTAACAGAAGATCTGACATTCGAACTTGACGCGGGAAATGCTAGATACGAGATGATGACGGAAGAACAGGGCAGGATGCTAAATTCCCAAGAACAAAAGCACGAACTTAGAGGCGAAGAGTTTGTCTTCGAGCTTGATCACAGTGACATTGGGACAGCATATTAAGCGCTTGTAGTATGATTTATATCTGCGAATGGAACGACGTTTGGAGATCTGGAGCTTATACGTACATATCAGATCAGGCACGCTCGCCTTCCAACCATAATCAAATCCATTGGTCATGCCTGCTCACTTTACAAACACCGTCGACAGCAGCATCATCCAGGCATTGAGATTTAGAAGATTTGTACCCAGTTTATCTACCTCAACGGCCATGTCCAACCACCACGACCCTAAGCACCCATTCATCTCCCAATACTAAGCTGATCTCATACTTCTCCCTCACAGCTCAGCTCAGTCCACACCCTCCTCCACCCTCTCACCACACGATTTCAATCTTACAGCTCAAACATCCTATCTCCAACCTACTTCACCCCATCGAACAGGCGAGAAGTCCTTCTCCTATCCAAAACCAACAACCTACTGCTCTTTTTCCCATTCAATAGCACTTSCCAAACTCGGGCCAGAGCGCTTGCAGAGAGCAAGCTTGCGTAGAACACGTACCCCAGAAATGACCTTCGACCGGGAGATGGGAAGTGCTCCCCAGGCTGTTGTTACATTGCTGTTAGAGTACCATAAGTCGTGGGTGGTCTCACAGCAGGAGCTTTACGGACCGGGATTGAGGAGGAGATGACGAGCCACCCATAACAACGCTAATAGTGCGAAGGGATACCTTAAGGTAGCGGAAGCGATCGATTAACCAACCAAGAATCCGCACCGTCTATTAACCGTCTACAAGATTCCTCAACTTAACCGATTAAGGGTTATTAAAGCTAGTAAGTAGTCTGCTCCATCACGAGCAGTGATGTATGTAGACTGTTCCGTTTAAGGTCCATTGCAGATTGTATGTACGCTAGTTGGAATTCATTGCGAGCATTGAGTGCAGTGAATAGCATTGGATTACAATGCGGATAGAAAATCTTGCTCCTTTGAATATTATTGGAGATAGCTAGGCGTTGCTGGAGATAGGAGGGAAACTCAAGTCGAAGCCATAGCATGGACGTGGACCAGCAGACATTCCATTTATTCCAGGGTGTAACGGATGATCTGGAGAAAGACCGGACTCTGGCTTCTGGTTACCCTATATTGCATTTGTATTCAGCTCAGCAATACTTGGGTATGCCTGGTTCTTGATATTTGAAGGATTCGTGATAAAGGTTTTGAATTCGTAGATAGATTTCTCTTTTCTTAGATAGATGTATCACTAGTAGCAGATCTTAGCCATGTCCATACATCATTTTCTCCATTTTTCATGCTTCATCCCTCATCATACAACAATCCTATTTCCAACCTCCTTTTATTCTTGTCCAAGAGAGCCCAGAGGTAGGTCACCCCTTCATCTCCAGCTACTGCGCAATACCAATAACACCACAAGCAGGCCTTGCTCCAGCATTTCCCGTGATTTTACTCTGTTCGTGTCCGCCCTTGCCCAAATCATCTGTTCCGCTATGCACGACAATAGTCCTCCCTAGCACGCTCTCGGGCCCAATGAGCTTGACAAGGCTGTCAGTGATGCTGCCGTGGGAGTGGCCGTGGTCGTCGGTTTTGAAGTTACCGAGGTCGCCGACGTGGCGCTCAGTGTCGGAGGGGGCGCCGTGTTGTTTGCTGAAGGGGTTGACTATGAGGAGTAGAGCGTTAGAGCAGGTTGTCTAGGGCGAGGTGAGAGAGGGAGAGTTGGTGTTGGTTCATGAGGAAGGGTATGGTGGCTTGCAACGTACAGTGAGGACCAGCACTTGTGCAGCCGTTTGTGTTGTCACCGAATTGATGAACGTGCATGCCGCGCTCGGCGGAGGGGTCGCTGCCGTGGATGTCGTAGGTAATGGTGGTTGGGGAGGATTCGGAGGATTGTTCGAAGGTCACGGTACCGCCAACGGAAGATTCACCGCGGAGGACTGCGACTGATGAGGATGAGTGTGGTTAGCCATGGTTTGGTTAAGTGACGGTGGTGTTCCGAGCAGAGGGCGGTATCGGAGGTGGCGGAAAGGGTTTGGAGGGACTTGGGCTTAATGTAGAGATTGTGGAGAGTGAATGTAGGTTATGTCTTCGGGTAGATGAAGTGGTTGAGAAGGTGTGACAGGTGGATGGGGGCTCCATTTCTCTCAAACTTGCTCAAGTCTCCGTGTACCTGCAGGACGGGTGGAGAGGGTGGAGGCTATGGACAGCGCTTACCTGCTTTGACCATTTTGACTGATTCAGTGGCTTTAAACTAAAGGAATTGTTATTCGGCGTTTCAATTGACTTGCTGTGATTTGATAGAATTGTATTGTATAATGTGTAATGGCAGACGTTGATGATGAGGAGGCCTCCGGAAGATGAATGGCGGGGCTAATCTTTCTGTCGGCTTCTGGAAAAATAGTGGGGAAAAATGAAGGATCAACGTCACCCATTCCCCTCGCCGATCAATTATGTAGCAATCACACCTCTTTTCTCTTTTCTCTTTTCATAAGCTCTTGTCTGATGCAGTTCTTCATCATTGTACATCTGGCACATCAAATCAGACGTCTTGTCAATGGCTGTTTTCGATCTTAGTAAAAGCAACACTCGAGGAGACCTGTCGCTACAGGTCTGTCATTTTAACATCCAAAAATCCCCGCAATAAGCAAGATTGGTGGTGTTTGTAGAGTATTCTTTCAAAATGATATATCTTTATATCGTGATGAACCTCTTGGATGTGATCATATTGTTTGAATGAAGCCTTAGCTGTGACTTGGAGTGCTTGGTCTTCCAGGCTGTTCTGTCGCAAAAGAAAGGTGGTTTTCAGAGCGACTCCCAGCCTCAAATTATCGAAGCATCCATGAGATCAGATTAGGAAGGTGTAAAGGGGTTCAATTGAAGCTCCTTTACTTCTATCTACCTTATTGACAAATACACGATTCCGTGGGCGTCAATTGAACCTTACCGTAAGGGCCTGCATTTTAGATGAGATGAGATAACATCCGAGGTCCTGGGTCCCGGCCCCCAATTTCTTTGGCTCTGGACTCAGCCTGATAGAATTGTATATTAGGTTGGTAAGGTATATATGCTTTGCCCTCGAATTTGTAAAGAGATAATTCCCGGGATCACTATAATCAGAATTTGCACGAGCTCCACTGTGGTTCAGAGAGACCCTTGGCGCTGTGAAAACTTGCAACTCGTTGTCGCAGTTCGGCGAATTGTAGGAGCACAATTGAAGCCGTTTCGCGTTGCCACGTACTTTAGGGGTATCTAGACTCTTGTAAGGTAGCTCGTAGCGTTCATGTGCTCCTATTATGGAAGGAGAACGCGGACAATGGACGATCTAGGGATTTCTGTTGTCCCAGGTGACAAAGCACKAGAATGCTCCTCGGACCTGTGGCAATGAGTTTGGAAAAGGGCTGCAGGCTTAGTACATGTAGGTCAGAGTGTTCTTTCCAATGATGGGAGGAAGAGGCCAGATGGGGAAGGCTCATTGCGGCTATCAGTATCATTTGGATGATTGCCACGCGTTCTGACGCATGTACGAAATAGGCATCTTTCGATGATGGAAGACGCGATTGACAGGTCCATCTTGCGAAGGAAGGGTTTCCAACCCATGTACTTTTGGCGGCAGGAGATTTGATGGTTGGCCGCCACAGATGTGCATAATCATAAGGCGCATGTATGACATCGCAGATCTATGGAGTCCCAGGTTCATTGAAAAGCCGCAGACCATCGAATCGGAACTGCCTTAGCGATCCTCACGATGGAGTGTCACGCGGGCGAAGCGGGATGCTGCAGGATGATGTTGGCTTCGGCAGTGTTAGGTAAGTCGATGCTTGGTGGGGGTTTGCTTTCACGCCAACACGCTTTCACCCGCCGGATATGCCCTTTAGGTCGATTCCTAGGAGGCACTTTGAATGGCCTGCGATCAGAGAGCAACATGAAGCACACTTCGGTACATCGCGAATGGCGACAACAGGCCCCTCCGCTCTCATGGTGGCGATAGCTCCTTAGTGCTGTCTGGGGGTCCAAGTGTTTTTTTCTCTCTGCTGGATGCGCTGATCTCCGTGGCCAATCATGCAGCTATCCCATCGAGGTGGTTATCACTACCGCTGAGACTGTTTGCTGATGCTCGTTGGCGAACTGCTTGTCATCAGCAGCAGAATAACGGGAGCGTGGTGTGAAAACGGGACAAACACAGTTGCATCAGGTATTTTAAGATTGGTACTACTGGGAGGGTTGGGAGATAATGAAGTACCATGTACTAAGTCCCACCTTTCACCACCTGTATCTTTCGCTGGAGCTGAGACCAGGCCAGTACCAGGCCAGTTGAGGATTTTGACCACTCAGACCAAGGGCGGCGCTTGAAGAAGTCAAATTCGTGGCTACTAAAGGGCCTTTCCCCACTGCGCGGTCTGTCGAGCCGAACACAAGCGTCCAGGTAATCTCCCACCCCCCGGCGTCCTCATCTAAACTTTCTAACGGCTCCACCGGGCAGCCAACCCTCCCTATGTTTTCTTTTTCGCCCGCTCTTTGTGTTTTTCCCAACGTTTATTCTGGAACAATACAGCTGAATCTGAATAATAGAAGAGGTAGTTAGTTGTTAAGGCAGCGGGCTGTGTGCATTCGGTGTGAGTCTGATATCATTGTTGTGCCAAGACCGAGAAATTTTTGTACGGCATTCGACCGGTAGCAAACAATAGCTTTGTTCCGTTGAATGTGATACGCAAACTCTTGATAAGCTGGGAGCAACTGCACTCATGCATGCGGACCTTTTGACTTGTTTATATGCTAATCTATGTCTTCTCCATAGTCTACGCTTTGTTGTCCGGGCCCACCATACCCTTACCTTGCTCCCCAGCCCGTTTCAAAAGAGAACAAGTGAAGAATACATCCATCGACCGCCGTTATGTCATACTATGAAGCACAAGCGTGGCAGTTACCCGGCAGGCAGACTTCATGGGATCAACCACCGCCACCACCATCGCGGTCAGGTAGGATCAATACATCCCTGTTGAAGCCAGGAGCAGAGTCTTATGGACATGCAGGCACGACTTCGGTCATGCAACACGAGGACCTAGTCGCTTTCGATACTCAAATAGAAGGTGTGTAGAAGGATCAAAGAAGAGGGCGCGAAATTGCGATCGATTCCCGTGCTCCGCCTGTGGTTTTCAATGAGCCAGGCCTGTACAGAATTTTTCGCACTCCGCCAATAATCAAAACATCGCCCTGACTGACATGTCTTCCAGAGGTCGATCGTGCCGTTGACAATTTGAACAAGAGCGGCAAGCTTTTCACTCCGCCAGTCTCAAGACGAGACTCCTTGCCTGCGATGGGAGGTGCGCGACCGTTTGCTGACTTCGGTAAGAAACCAACGTCTATTCAGACATGCTCCCAATTTTCTGACAAACATCATACAGACCCTCGCATGGGTGGTGTGCCTCAACGACACTCTATAAGTGATTATGAGCAACTTCGCCCACAATCTGGCTCCAATCTCCAAAGTTTCTATGCAAATCAACGACACCAACCGAGACCGAATGAAGCAGAGCAGATGTTGCAGGCGAAACGACGCATGGCTGCGCAGCGTGAACGAGAGCTTCGCAACTACCACCAGGAGCAGCAGTATAATAGGAGTATGTTCCCTTGTACCGTGACACTTGTTCTGTTTTGACTCACGACCGGGTGTTCTTTCAGACATTTCCACGCAAGGAAAGTCCGATCGCGCAATAAGTCCCAATACCATGAACGAGGAGGATCGTCGAGAGCTCATTGCTCGCCAGCACCGGGCTCTGTACGGGAATGAGAGCAGTCCGTATTACGAAGGCAGCAACTTCGGCGACGAAAGCCACACACCTCGTCCGGCTAATCAAAATTCGGGAAATACGAGTGCAGGTGGTCGAGGACCTTCACCGCGTGCTTACGATGCTTTTGCGCTTGGTCAAAACCAGGGACAATCTACGAGTACTGAGTCTGCTGCCCAGCTGAACACAAGCGATTCTACTCAGAAAGGTCCCTCGCCAAATCCACAACAGCAGCGATCACGTGCCGACAGCACAGCTTCTCCAGCGTCCAACCCTCCAGGCCAAAACTTCAGCCTCTTCGAGAGCGCCGCCCAGCAATCCAGCCGAACCTCGACCTCCTCTCCTGGTGGTTCACCTCCGCGCCAATCCAAAAGTTCGGCCCCCGGTGTGGCCCCCATCGGAACTCGGCCCGCTCAGAACCCAACGTCCAATCCTGCCGCCACCAAAGCTCCTTCCCCTTCTCCTCTAGGTTACGGCTTCTCTAATGATAATCTCAGCGCACCTTCTAACAACAACAATAACGAACGATCTACATCAGCAGCTTCGAACCCTACAAGCGGCAACAAGGACTCCGGCATAGGTGCATGGGGTAGTAGCAGCGGCGTTTGGGGAAATAAGTCATCTCTTCAAGCATCTGTTTGGGGTTAAGGCGTCGTCCTTGCCATTCTCGGTTTTTTAAGCGTACACAAAGAAAGGAAGGCTGGAAAAAGGTGTTTTGCATGCATGGTGCATTGTGGGTGTCTTTCGTCTAGCATGCGTGTTGGCTGGATATCCCCTCTTCGCGGCTTATGCTTGTGTATTTTCTCGTTCATCTTTCGGTGGAAAAATCCGTGTTCGACACATTGCTTTGGGGCGTTTGCGGGCCACATTTCGCTGGAGTCATCATCACGGGCAGGGAATTCAATCAGTCTGTTACGGGTGAAACCTGGAGGTATATGTGGAGCGAACACCGTCCTGGCATTTGGGTTTGTAGTAGGTATGCATGCATGTTACATCTGTGAGTAGCGGGCGCTTTGAGAGCTATATATAGCTGGTGGTATAGGTTTATGCATTCAATTTATGGGCATCATTCATCTCATAACGGCTTGTGTTGGTGCTCGAATCCCTGGATGAAGGCGAGACTGGGTCGACTCGCTGCTTCGAGATCGGTGGGGAGACTCGTCAACGGGTAAGTACCCAGGACCCCATTCGAACTCAGGCGACCCGAATTAATCCTTTAATATACCTTACCTTACTCTACTCGAGCCGGAGATGCGACATCCCAGTCACCTCACTTTTAACAACGCTTGTTCTACACCACAAGATACTTCCATCAAGTCACCGTCACCATGACCTTCCAGCTCCTTATCCCTGTGGGACTTTTTCTCATGAGAGGGAATGGAAGCCTCCAGCTGTGATATCCTGCTATCTTCACCTCATGTGACATTTCGAAGCTTGGAGCCCCTTTGGCGATTCCATCTCCAGGAAGTGACTCCCGTGAAGATCTCTGATAATATTACCCTCATTGCAGAAAGTTGGCAGGGATTCTTTCATGGGAAGCGTCTACAGTGAAGGTTTCAGGTGCACTACCGGGGTTGACACATTCATCGATCATCAAGCCAGCCAGAACTGGGGGCTACACGGTGCGCCCTGACACTAATTCGTGCAGAGACCGTAACATGCTTGCCATATCAAAGTCACCTTGTTGCTGAGCAGCGTTTATCACCCACCGCGCCACTACACCTACATTTAAACACCACATCCTGCCATCCCTCTTTCAGACCCCCAACACACACACCGTACCAAAGCCAGCTATATGTGCATCAGCATTCCTCAACCGTGAAGCCTGGCTACGAAGTGTTTATCCACGCTTTCCCATTGTGAAGATTTCGGATGTTCATTTGTGAAGGTAAGTGATAGGGAAAAGAAGCGCTTTTCAACATTGAAGCTTTGCTATGGTGAGTTGCGTGAAGTAGCGTGTTAGTCCTTTTGTTGGGAAGGACGCGTGTATAAGAATGCCTCTTTCCCCCTCTGCATACGGTTCTTCCTTCTTACTATGCAATGGCCTTTCGGCGCTGAGGCCTCTAATATTGTTCCATCAGAGCACACGACAGAGGAGATACGTGATACTGTGATTGAATCTTTCTCGCCATGGGTTCCGTCAATTGGAGAACGGAATCTTTCATTGGGAACTATTCATTAGTATATATCGTTCTCTACCCTCTCCATGAGTTTCTTCTTTACTACTATTCAATGGCCTTTCGGCGCTGAGGTGCCCAACGCTCAAACATCAATACAGACACCAAGGAAGATATGCAGTATCGACAATATCGACATCGAGGTTATCTTTCTTTGGGTCTCGTGTTCGAGATTGAAGTCTTTCATTGGGGGGCAATGCGACCTCCGTTGTTTGTTTTTGCAGACAGTACGCTGAATTCAAACGGGACCACGAAGCTGTATATATTCGTCTGGCCTCTCCTTTACATTCTTCTTTCCCTCTTCAAAGTTCTCCTTTCAGACATACAACAGCCTTGCGGCGCTGCGGCTCTTGAGCATGAGGACTGGTGAGACCCAAACATGTTCTTCTTGTTCTGAGGATTCAATCATTATATACAGGACTTATGTGTTTATCTTCTCTCGCGAATTGTCTGTGGGATACTGGAGCACATTTCTGCTCAATCACTGAGGATATAGTAATATGGATGGACCCAACATTCCTTGGGTTAGAAGTCCACAAGAGTTATCGACGGGGCAGTGACTCACTCGGGTACAAAGGCACTTCAAGGTGTCATTTTGTCTCCGTCGGCAAATGCTTTTCAGTCTACCAGCTCACTGGGGCTTCCACCATACCAAAGTCATCGCTATTTGCGGCATCACAGGCGGCATACAAGGGCAATCTCAAGTTTCTATAACTACTACCCTTATTCAACCCTCGGGTTGTATATAATCTCGACGAAGGATCTCTTCATTAGCTCTCTTGAGCTTATTCCATTTCAACCTCATCGCTTTATGAGGCAGCTGTACACCGAAATCTTCTGAAGTCCCTCCCTACTATTTGTTACAAACATTGGCGTGGTAAACGTTCTGACCCGGATGTGCGGTGCGAGTGGTGTGGCTCATCACATACATTGATGTGGTAATCGTTCTAGCGTGAATGTGCAATCCTATCGAAGCGGCAGCAAGCGGAGAACGAGTCTCTAGAGGATTACTGTACGAGTGTTGTTGAGAAATGGTGGCATCAACTCATTCAGAATGACTGGAGGTGGACCGGAGCCTAGAAACGATCTATTAACAAGAACGCAGCTGCCTTACCTAGCCCGAGGAGCTGAGATCGAAGACCCCAAACTCCCGATACTTATCAATCCCATCCCAGACCACAGATATAATCTTCTCCTCAAAGGCAAAGAGATGGCACGGAGACTTCAGCCTTGGCCTCGACAGCGGCACTTATGGCACGGTATACGATGTATTCGATCCGGATATCGAATTTCTAAGACGAAGTTCAGTCAGCACCGTCAGCCTTTACCTTCTCCTCGACGTCGATCCTGGTGCATTACCTCTCGAAGAGGACATAGCGAATCTCGCTCGTCAACAGGCGATAGTCTTTGACCAGGTTGGTGAGGCTGCTCTGAAAGTTCACAGAGAAGTTCAATAACTTCAACTCCTGGCACATAACCCTCGGCGATTACTCGAGTAGATGAGTACTACTACCTCTACAGCAGCACCTTTGATCCTACGAGTTCTCCGGCCTCTACGCCCGCTCCTCGCCTGATTGAGTAGCCTGGTTATGTCAACTCTCGTCACCTTCTCAAGCTCGGGCAACGCTCGAAAAACGAGACTTATAATCCCGTCAAAGGCCATTCATCCCTGCTGTCAAGGTTCGTGGGCATCCTCCCCATGAGAAGATGTGGATGATTGGCTACACGCGTGGTACGACATCCTTTTCAATTGCTGTTGGCACTTGTGGCATCATTGGATGCACTTTAGCTATTGAGTTGTTACGCCATCCAAAATCCCCCTCTTGCTCAGCAGAGACAACTAATTACAGCCTCGACAGCTGTGGTGTTTTGCACCACACTTTCATGTCCTTCTCAATGAAAAATTACTGGACTTTGAGCAGTACGAGATGCTTATGGCAAAGACTTTACACCCTTCCTTTACTACACTACTCCAGATGACTGAAGCATTGCAGACGGGGGCCTCCATAGCAAAGAAGTTTATCAGTCTGCGTTGAGAGGGAGCATGTATAAGACTAATTCGAAGATCTGTGTGCTACTAGAGCTCAGTTAGCATTCCAGAGCGAGCAGAAAGGTTCCGAGCTCCAACAATTTGCATATGATCTAAATGACTGATAGGGGAGAATATAGACCCACAAATACAGTCACAAGACTCATAAAACATACAGAAGACACACAGAGGACACACCCAAGCAAAATCAAGATAATCGAACTTCACAAACGTGAAGATGGCGGGAAGAAATCCCCAATATGAAGAAAGTAGAAGGCGGCGATTGGAGCAATTGGAGAACAATTGCCGACCGAAGCAAAGAGTTACCCAATGTCTATTGAGGTTAGACTTGGGGGAAAGCGCCGGCTAGAACATGGGATCTGGCTAGGACGCTCAACATCCGACATATGACATTGGTCATTCATCCGAATACGTCCATGAATATACCCAAACAACGCGTTAATAACCTTAAATCTCTGCATGGACTACGGGCACTGAGAAAACTAAGAGATGTGCAAAAAATCACACTGGCATGGTCCCTGAAGTCCAACGGGGTCCGCATCTACAACCGGCATTGGGTGGATGTCGCTGGATAGGGGAGGCCGGCCCCCACCGGTCCAGCGAATAAGGTGTGAGTCGTATATGCCCTTCTCCTTCCCTCGGGGACCACCACCACGTTGAAACTTTCCCAAGTCGAATCAGCGAGCCCGGCTCTTGAATTTTCAAAAAGATCAATCTTGGTGATTGACAAAAAAGGGGCTTTGGTTGGGTTGCTATGGGGTGGCACATTTTCTAATGTCAGCACAAGTGCTATCATTACAATTATTCATACTGTGATAGCCAGCATCAAGGAAATGGCAGGACTCGATATACAAATAGGTACTTAGATGAATGGTCTGGCATTGCGTATCATGAGCCAGTGGACGTATGATCTCCTTGTCTGTACCTTGGCTAAAAGGGGCTCTCTACCCTACGGTGAAGCACACTTGGAGTCCAGATGATACGTTCGATGTCAGAAGGTGATGATGATCGCCCACCTCCTTAGCTGAAGAGTTTGACCCTTTGACCCCCTTTGCTCGCACCCTACGCCGGTCTGCTGCTCATCCGAAGCAGCGCAACCCCCCCGCCGGAGTCTTCGTTGGCACGTGGAAGGGTTCTGGTTTGGATGCAGGATTGGTGCCTCTAGGCTTGGTTGATACCGTCTACATGTCGGGTGAATGAAAGTGTGTCCGTCCGTCGACGCATTACCAAATGGGACCGGCACGGGGAAGAAGTGAGGGAGTCCAATTGGGATGGCATTTCGATATCTTGTTCTCACGAAGATATCAAGTACGTGCAGCGATTCAAAGGCATAAGCAAGGCGCAGGTAGACGAGAAAGTGAGGGGGATATATGCGCGGGCTCTAGCGAGACATGATCAGGCAGCACTCTAATTCTGGGGTATATCAGAAGTGCCGCTGCCTTTGGGGTTTCGTCCCCTGCCATTTACCTTTGCCGCCGGCTCCCTCCTAAACGTCGACTTGCTTGGACGCCCTCATTGCGGAGGCATCGTCCCCCCTTCCTAGCTCCAATTTGCCCTCGCAGGTACCTACCCTAGGCTCCAGTTGAGATCGACTTCCGTTTCGTGGAGAGCGGAATCAATTGGACGCATCCATCGAGAAGGAGAAATTCCGTGTAAGTGATATCTTACCCGTGTGTAGAGATTCTCATACTAAGAGGAAAGTAGAAGAAGGGCAATCTCAGAATTCATTTACAGCATAGAGATCACAGCTACTATCATGCGTGAGCCCAATTCTCTAAGCAATGCATACAACTTTGCTTACATTTGTAGGAAGAGCGCAAGATAATGAAAGAAAACCGYAGTGTCATGATATGTCCATTGGAGTCTGCCCTTGCCATGCTGGAAGGCCATCTGTGTAGCCACCCCCGGCATCCGAATTAGGAAATGGAAGGCAAGTAATTGTGTGCTCTGGGAGAGGAGCGTTCCACAGCTTGCAACAGAGGGCAATCGCGATAACAATTCCGAGGACGTTCTCACGCAGATAGCGAAGTATACCGACAGCCTACCACACGGCAAGTGTGGAAACCCTCGTGGCTGAGTTGCTTTTCTGTCAATTCGCTGGTTTCCCTTTACTCCCAAATAATGTCGCTGCGAGACGACGTGCAGAGTTGGAGTAGTGCCCACTACAGCCTGTCACCAGTCCTCCCTCAAGTTGTTGAACTGACTGTTCCTTGCGACGGTCATCAGAAAGTCCATCGTCAATCGAGCCACCGCGGTCATGTCAATGCCCAATGGGTCTTGCCGGGCATTATAAGCTCAGCATGTTTATAATAATACAACATGTATTAGAAACGGCCCAATTCGTGGAAACTCACTCTAGCAGTTCCGATAGTCGAGTATCCAGTTCATGTGACAAAGGGTGTTTACAGTTGGTTAAAGAATCCATGGGAGCATGGCCGACCGGGAGGACGAACTGTGCAAGCAGGTCACCCAATACCAAAAGGACCATAGCCTAAATCCTGCGACGCAGGGCGTCCAGTTGGCGCAACGGGTGGTGGAGGGGGAGAAGAGATTGGCGATCGTGGTAAGCAAATTATATGCTTCAAGTCAGTCACAGCCCTATGGAATGGACGTTAGATTTACGGGCGTATATATATCTCATTAAGCATTACACGCTCATTGATTGGTACCCACCGGAGTGCAGAGTGTAATGCACTATGTGGGTTGAAGATCCATCCTAACACGACCGCGCCGCGTCTACGTAAATCGAACTCTATACGTATCAAAAGACAGATCGAAGAGCTGCAGGCAAATCATAAGGAGGAAAGGGGCGGTCAGAAGGCGAAAAAGCAAGCAAAAAAAGCCGCAAATCCATCCGGCTTAACTAGAAGAGGACAAAAGCTGCAGGCGGAGCGCGAATGGACAATTGCGTCCCTCAATGCCCGGGCCCATACTGCAGAGCAGCACTTCGAACGTCATCGAAGCAATTATCTCTCAATGAGGGATAGTCGAATTGACCTGACTTTACGGGCCTTTTATTAGCAGGGCGCTGATTTCATTGAGCACCAAATCGCTCCCTTAATTGTGCGATGGAGGGAGGGAGTCGCTGGCCAGGTCGGCAGCTATAAGTTTAGGGCCACCACAGTCATGGCTAGACATCGCAGGCCAGCTGGCTGGTGAGGACGTAAAAAACTTTCGCAAGCATATTGATATCCCTTGGTCCATTCAGGTTCAGTAGGAGCTGGATCACCCGGGAAGTTCCGTGGACCTCGTCACCAAGCTGCCAGAGCTTGCACATGATCGCCCTATCATTGCAACGGCGCCTAATGGCTGTCGGTCTGATGGCTACGGTGAATATGGGATCATCGATGGAAAGGCGGTGTCCTAGGCATCGACGCATCCCACGTGTCATGGCTTATTTGAGAATGGGCTGATAGAAATGGTTTCTTACACAACCATATTTGTCAATACACGTTGCCGGCCTTCTACACTTGGAAATCACGGGATGTACTTCGGAATAACTTATAGTTATGCTACGAAGCAGACAGAGTATAGTTGACAAAGTGAAAACATAGGAAGAGCGACGGAACCGAAGCAAGCCTGCAGTGGAGATAATAATCCTAGCACGGGGCTCTCCAGAGGTTGATAATTTCCCTGTCATCTAAGCAAAGACTATGGAGAGATCATTAGCGATTCTGCTGACCAAAGTCTCTCAGCACTAAAGGAGACTCGGAATCACTAGCACCGTGAGATGGAACTTCGAAAACCATATGCGTTATATTATATGTCTTGCGTAGTCCTTTGTCGTCTTTCGTCCCCATGATTGTTTCAGAATACAGATATTGAGAGAACTGGCGGGTAGTTCTACTTCCCCTTCTGTAAGATGCTGGAGTCTTATCTCAGTATCTTCACTCCTAACGGCGTGATGTGTCCAAGACAGAAGTTGATATTCAAAAAGGTTGGGTAGTATAAAACATTCAAGAGCTGATATATGTACCTCTCTATTTGAACCCCTCATCATCCCATACATCGCACTATTACCGTCAGCCCCAATATTTACAACTTCGTTTTCTTCTTCGTAATATCGACACTTGGGGTGGTAAGCAATATAGGGAAAAATCCCTGAATAATCTTGTTGCACGATTGCGTGCACTCGAGGCACGTGGTTGAAATGTTATTCGAATATCCGTTATTGTGTATAGATTATTTGTTTCCTGATTTCTACCAAAGTTTCCTCAAGATTTGGTTGAGAGAATTGCAACCTAAGCTCACGAGGTGCATGAGTCAATCAGTTACAACGATTCCGCAGCGTACTTGGACTTCATTCAGATGGTCGCGTACTCAGACATACATCGCCACTAGGTGGCGCCCTGGCATGTCCTCATACAATGCTTCCGCGCCCGAGACGGCTTACAAGAAATCCGCAGAAAAAGTGCACAACCACATCATGGCTGTAGCACACTGTTTCGGGTGGAGATATTATAGCAGCAAACCACTCAGCAAGACTATCCGGAGCTGCGCTGTCCGACAACTATCTCCCCTCCTTTCCCAGCAACCCGTTCCACAAAAACGGCAAGTCAACTCGTGTCAATGTCACTGTTGTATCTCAGAGGTCTCACAGGGGCAGGATTAGCATCTGTAACATCGACCAAATATTTCAGACCGAGTTCATCAAGCCAGTGCGGGACTCCCTGATACGTTTGCCAGTTTCGAGAGGGCCGCCTAGCAGGCCGAAAGTCAGGTTAAGACCGGGAAAAGAACAATGGAAGACCGTGAAGAATGAAGCCGTGAGGCATAGACTGCTTCATGGGGGCCATGAATCATAAAGGGGGGGGACTGTCACAGGGGCAATGGGCCTGGCAGGTGCCAAGGACCATGGCATCGCAGGTCATGATGCTTCTGCTCAGCAATAGACACCTACGAGAATGCCATTATCTCCCTCTGCTGAACCCCTACGGCTTTGTTAGGCTAATTGATTCCACCGCTGGGGGCGAATTCTCGGTGCAAGATGCCCGGTCCGTTCTCAGACCCATTCTTAGGGTCTTTCAGTTACGTCGAGTCATGGCATTACAGGTGCAGCTGCCAGGCCAGCAAGTTCTTCGATTGAGGGCTCATATGCCCCGCTACACCTTCACGACCATTGAGCTCGCGATGACGGCTCTCCAGGCCTAAGCCTACTACATAGCTATGACTTGATACATCTTATTATATTCTTTTCTAACATTACTACGGCTAGTTAATAGCCGATAAATAAGCATTTTCCTTCTTTAACACTTAACTTCCTTTTCTTTTCTTTCTAAATCGCATAATACTCTACAGCTGTGACAATTATTGATAATACAATTCATAATGTTAAAACTTACTGCTGTTAATGCGACTGATAATAGACCTACTACAAAGTGCCGAGGCGTGTGCGTCGAGCTTCCAGAGGCGGTCTGGACATTGCATAGCTACACGCCAATTGATGGACAGGATTCTATTGTCTCTGGAAGCCCGGTGACTGACAATTGTGAGATCAATAGTGGGGTGCCTATTTTGATAAGACAGAGGAGAAAGAGGTGTTGTTGCGCATCCTGTGAGCAAGACGTTCCTCTTCCGCGTCAACGTTATTACCTGTCGTCCAAACTTGCAACGGGAGCTGGAGGTTTGTGGAGAGCAGTGACCACGATGTGTCTGATGCCCCGGTTAAAGACTGGGTTCACCACGAGCCGGTATAGGTACACGCTCACGAAGTACTCTCAGCCGTCGCCGCCGAAGACCTCGTACACGCTAAATTGGAACAGCGGGCGGCTTCTGCTACCAGCCAGTCAAATTATTGTGACCATCGCCAATAAAATGCTGTTTTCATGGCCAGATCTAGAAGAATACGGATATCAGGGTAAGATCTTCGCTTCCTTATCAAGAGCCAGGGCGTGAAACTGCACCCTTGTGTTCATAACAAGACCAAAGAGTATGCATACATAGCTCATAGCCGGTTGGAATTATTGGAGAGTATATAAAGTAACAGAACAGGACAGCCGTCCAATCCCCGCATTGGAAATACGAGGCCATATCCGGTGCCACCTGAAGATCAATGTGGTTGGCACCAGTGCTATTCAGAAGCCAGCAGACCGAGATACCACAGTCGCGCCATCCGACATCTCTTCTCCAAGAGTAATCGAGAATAAGCTGCGCCGTTTTGTCAGCCTTGGCTGGGTTGTTACGGGAGACGGACAGATTGGGGAATTTAAAGCAGTTGAAAGTAACTTTCACACATACCTAAAACAATTTCAGAAGCTGAAGATGTTTGCGGGCAAGACGACCACTGGTGTCCCATAACAAGCTATCGGTTCCACGAAGGATTTATTCGAGCAGCACATATTTTTCCCTATAAAAGCCACCTTTAGACTCACAGTCACCGCAGTTCTCTCTGAGGGATTTCAAAATACACTTTTTACCTCTCCAAGTTGGAGCGACTTAGGTTCGATACAGTTTTCCAATCATTCCAGGGGCACTGGCCCTTATGGTAACTATATCTCAGGTTGCTTATCTCTTGACATATAGTGATACTGGCTTAAACCGAGGGCACTGTGGGTGATGTTCTAGGAGTTTCTTGAAACATTGGGCAAGACACGTTTTCAGTTGTGGAGTCAAAGATGCGACGATAAAATGGCCGCTGGCCAAATTACGCCTGAACAACTACAACGGCAATTGGAGACGGCGGCCCATACTCTGTATAACAGTCATTTTCTTTGTCTTCTCATTACTATCACCTCTTCTTGCTGTGAGGCTGATATCGATATAGAAAAAGTTAAAACAGTACAAAGCAGACAATTATGCATTTACAGAGTGTGAAAATCGAATCAAACTGATTTAGATACTTGGAGATCCACGTAACTAAGGGGCTCCTTTCAAGAGATACAGAGTCTTATTCAGATCTTACCTTGGAACATTGGAAAGCACAGATGCGAGAGAGCATACTTAAGCGGTCAAGTCTTTTGTGGTTACCACGTCGTAGCTGAATGAACAATTTCAATGCTTTTGACATAGCATGTTATATGCGTTTGGCCTGAAGACCATTGGGCCTTATTAATCTAATCTTTGAACTTTGCCGTTTCTCATCTCTTCTTGAAACGTGGACAGAGCGTAAAAAGCTCGGCAGCTCACGGCAGACTATTAGGATACTGAATCCGAAAACCTTAGATTCTAGCAGTCTTCATCGCAAGCGGAATTATTGGATTCATCATAGACTGCTTCCACTACATCGTTGAGACCAATAGCGTTCAGAACAGCCGATGGGTCTGGGCAAGGTTCAAACATAGAGGCACAGGGGGTTCGCAAGAGGGAGGAAGCAGAAGACGCCTCTGGAATTATTTTGTATACTAAATGAGAAGAATCAACAGAGGACCTCAAGGTATTTACAGGCATCGTTCGGGATGAACCTTAGGTACAGCGGTGCTCACATCAAGTCATTACTGAAGAACCTTCTCAGGGATGGGAAATTGACCGGGGAGCCGCCCGCCAGAATGAATGAATCGGGTGCGTCCTGACCAGTGTCATGGTCACAAGCGCTTTGAATGATGCGGTGGGCAATGGTACTCCGTCAATATGGCTCGGGCGATCCTGTGCAAGGCTAGTATGCAGGACAAGATTGGAAGGTCAAGACTGATTGGGCCACGCATTGCAAAAGGACATTGGAATATTCAGACATTGCAAACATGGGAATATTTGGCCTCATGGGGGTCATGAGGCTATTAGAGGGGGTGATTGTAACAAGCCTAGCTTGTCGCTCCTACCAAGGTCTGCCAGGGCTCGTGTATTTGGTAGCTTCTTCTATCACAGCGATTCTACGAGAATCAAAGTTGCAATGGATATTGACCTTGCCCGTGACAGGCCCATCAGMCCAGCCATGACAGACTCCTTGGATGAATCAACCCTATGGACAGCGTAAGTCTAATCCACCCCCACATTTTAGAAGTTTCTACTGATCATATTCCAGTCTTGAGGCTCAATTAAATAGCCCGGAAATAGAATACATGGTGAATCACAATAATCGACAGGCCCTCCATTTGGTTGCAGAATCCAGACCCGTGCCTACTATGAAGTGCACGAAAAATGTGCGGCTGGCTTTGACCTCCGAAGCGTGTCCGACGAGCAGGGAATACCTAGTCTGGGGCGTATCGACCCCATGAATCACCGACGACTATGTATTGTCATCTATACACCCGCCCTTGACGCCGCAAAACAGCCAGATAGAAATATGCCCTATGACGGGGCCGTTGGATTCGCTGTGTGGGGTCTGCTGGCCGTGGGTGGGCGACATTCCCGCCGCCTAGCAATTCGCGCCATGAGGGTGGAGTTGATGGAGGCCGAAGATGCTATATTTGCCGTCAGAAATGCCGAATTTTAGGGAGTGGAATCAGTGGAGAAGGTGAGGCAAAGTGGTGGACTTAGCCGGCGTCGCGCAGTCGTGTCTTCTCCGGCCTTTCATCCTTAGGGATAGCATTGCTGTAACAGATAATATGCTACTTCGGGACTCGATTGCCTCGTTCGAAGGAGAGAATAGCGTAAGATCCGCGATGAGTTTCAAGCAGGTTTCCTGAAGAATTCGGCTTCATGCTCACCGTACAGAAGTATGACTTCGGACGAACTTTACGTCGTCAATGGCACAAGCTTGCTTGGGACATATGAAAAGGGTACCAGTGAACATGTGTCAGAACCTACAGAAAATGTGCTGGCGAGTGCCTTCTTTCGAGTCCACCACCAAACTCAGAATCATCGCCAAGTTATAGGAGGGTGAGTCGATCGGGAAGCCCTGCGATATGTGTATGTCTACCAATAGTACGGAACAGGGTTCTGGAAATAGCAAACCAGCTCTTCGAGTTATTAAGTCTTCACTAGTGAGCGGGACTCCTGACGACCTTACAATTCGACCGAATATTGATAAAGCGAGAGAAACCTTTCTCACTTCCTGGCTTGTCAATTAATCCTAATCTTTTCACTGTGCTTCGAGCGCCGGATCCGCCTACTTTGGCATGGTTTAAAGATCTACCTTTCTACGAGACGAGCAAAGACTGGGCTGTATCCCCATTGAATCTCCTGAGCCCGCTGCAACACTGATCCGCATGGAAGCGCATTGAATGGGACGAGTTCAATTACGAATGTGAAGCAAGAGCATCAGACTTTAGATATGACCTTGCAGAATGAAATCGAAAAGCGTGAGGCTGAAATCGAATGGATACATACCGAGGCAGAGACGTTATCACTTCAAAATACACATTCCTAGACCGGGATCCAAAGATTAGAGTCCGAAAAAGTCATCCTCTCTGTCCAGATTGCTGAACAAGAGACTACGATCGAAGCTTTACAGAATTCCGGCTCCAGCAGACTGTCCAGCATGTTTCGACAACGAGTATGATGAGAATCCTCGGATTCATAAGCTGAAACAACGCAAAGTCTTGTCCCTTGGCGCGGAGAGTTTTTGCGTCACCGGGTTCTTGCTATAGATCGCGTCCCCAGAGTTGATATACGTGTACTGTAAAAAGACTATCGCGACCTTAGAAAGATTTTGGATATTAATCTTGACCAGGGACAGCCAAATATCACAAATTGATGATAATGTTGTTCATGACTTTCAATCAGGGCATACGATTGGAACCGCAGTTCGCAACTACGACGTGAGGATGCCCGACAGTACAGACCCCCTAAGGTTTTGGCCTGCTCTCACATCCGTCAAGCAGGCTCCCGTTTCCGCATACGTCGAGCCAGGCGGCATGCGTCCTTGTCGGAGAACTTGAGACGAGGGTTGGAGGTCGTAGCAGACGATCGCCCACGCCTTTGCTTTTGCTCAAGCCGGATGCAAGGCTGTAGTTGTTGCAGACGTCAATGAAGAAGGATATCCGCAACAGTTCGACGAATCGATCATCCAGTTAAATGATCATCTTTTGTATAAGGCTGAAGGGGTTAGGAGTAGGCACTCATTCAGACCTTCTTGCTCTCAATGTCCCAATCAATCCACCTACTATTGATGGTTTATTAGCAGCTTCATCTTTGCTTGCTCCTGTAAGGACCTATGAGCTAGAACAGTTGACACATATCTGGTTGCTTCAGCTCCTCGCCTATAGCTAGGCAGCTCGTTATATTTCAGCATACTCTTTTGCTTTACTGTAAAGAGTGGTACGGCCTCTCCGCCCTTTGATAAGTAGCCTCGGCTCTAGTGAACGGTCTAGAAAGTAGATAGAAAGCTTGAAGTAAAAACGTCAACGAAAACATAAGCAAAATGAAGAAGAGAGACCTGCCGACTAATGCACAGCTACGAGATCATACCTGGATAAACATGCCTATAGGTTCATCACTCGTCCAGCGTTTACTACGTACGCTTGGATCAGTCAATCTCRTGAATATTGTAGAGAGGATTTAAAGTCTTGACTAATAAACCATCTGTTAAGTCCTTACAACTTACCACCAGCGAGAACAACAAGCCTCTTGACCTAGGACTGAGGATGAGCTAGCCGAAAGCGTGCTGGATGGTGAGATATTGCTATGGAGGACTCTCCCAAGGGCTACATTCTTCAAAAATTCTAGACCTGTTTGACACCCTCGAAGCATTAACACAACAGACCTGTTCGAGCCTAGTATCTAACTTCCTCACCGCTTGATATCTTGCATGTATTTTTTTCAGGAGATGAATAATAATACAAAAGTGTTGGAGAACTTCTGAAGAACATACTCGTCGAGGTCCTGTCAGCGGTTTGAGCTGTGAACCGAAAGAGACTGGCGTGATTGAGAGGCCCGGGGAAACCGGGGAAACGGTTTGGCGGCTGCCATTAGGTATTGGGACTACCAGAAGCGGTAGAGGATTGTACATCAGCACTACGGGGCATAAATAGGGCCTTAACTGGTCAAGTGCTGCGGCTTACATACGCACATTTGCCCATCCAAGCCCCCAAATCCGGAGTGATGAGTAGTACCTCCTGCCTTCAGTTTAGCGACATTACAACACCTCGCCTACCTTCTAGTGATCTATAAGAAAGTAATCAGCACGCTGTTCCCACCACACAAGCGAAGAAACAACCCAGTCAACTTGGCAGACTTATCAAAAAAATCTCGACAACTTCTCTGAGGAGTCGACTTCCTCAATGGACGACTCAGACTAGGACATACTTACCGATTCCAGATTTTACGGCTTCTCATTTCCAATTTCACAACAGCAGGTTCAATCACTCATCTTCTTCTGGGAAACCTAGGAAAAATCTCGAAGCCACTAGTCCCAAGAGCCTCGTGCATAAGGGCGCTGTGGCTGCTGGAATCGGTGGTGGCTTGGGGCTACTAGATTGAAGTAGCCGAGAGGTTAGTAAAAGCATTTTGAATTATTAGTTTGCGGAAATAATAATATTGGTGCAGGTACTCCCACGGCGGGGAATTTGTTTCGCCGGCCGTTTTCGAGTGCATATCTGTAGTCACAGACCGTACTGGCTGGACATAGAACAATCATGGCGTCTATGACACAGGGTTCCTGGGTTGCCCAACTTGCCACGAACTCGAAGACTGGGTATTGTCAAGGCCGTCCGTCTGTACCAAGGACGAACGGCGTCAAGCCAATGGGGCAGAAGCTCACCGGATCGCCATACTCGCCTGGAATGATGCGGCCGCAGTTCAATTGAGCTGTGGAGTTGCTTGTTGGCTATGTCCTTTAACGTCGACATGGTAAGATGAGGAATCCAGTCGCCAGAGCTGGACCATCCTTTAGTACATGATTTGATACAATTACGTCGCCCAATGGTATTGGATAATGCAGCAGCGATGGAGATGTTTGATAACCAAAGGGGAGATCACCACCATTATGGACGTGTATCTCTAGGGAGATGGCTACACGTTTGGCCATCCGCAATTCATTTCCACGGCGCTGCCAGGTTAGAACACTCCCAGCAAGTAGATAAGACAGGAGCACCGTGCAAATGCTATAGTGGCGGAATTTCAATTCTGGACGTCTGCATCCGACTTACTAAGCCAGACTTTTTTTTCTAATGTCAATATCCCTTTTCATACTGTTACGATGGACTTTGTGCTAACGCTTCCTTTAACAGACCAGAGTCTAGACTGCTTGCTCACTATCACATGCAAGTTCAGCAAGCAGCTAAACCTCATCGCTGGGAAACCGACTTACTTCGCAAAGGAATGGGCACTACTAGTTCTGGACCGTCTTCAGATTGCAGACTGAGGTGTGCCCTCAGCATTTATTCCTAACAGAGACCCAAATTCTCTATCCGACTTCTGGCAAGCGATCTTTGGGAAGTTAGGTACCTCTTTGCTTGTTCACACCCATGTATCATGTGAATCAAGGGATCTGGCAGCTCTCCTCCGCTAGCGGTTCTCTCAACACCGTGACCCGCCCACATCAGACTGACTAGCTCTTTAAGACACGGACCCTTATGGCCTGTGAGAAGAATTAATACAAAAGTGTCCCACTGGCTGCTAACCATAATGAACATGGCATCACGGCTAGCAAAGCTTCGATAATTTGCAGGAAAGCGGTCACTTTGATCTCCGCTCTCGTTGATATGGTGCTGGAGCTCGATTTTCTGGCCAAGGATCAGAAAAGGGAAATAATAATGAGATCGCTGGAGCCACTTAGAGTGAGCTTCGACAAGTACAATGACGAGTCAACCGTCAGCAGAGACGACACACCTCTCGTTCGCCGGCCTGTGGGCAAGTGTTGCCATGATAGCGTGTGTTATCACACTTATCGTTACCATCATCATGGGCGGCACCAACACTGGCAGCTTTATCAGCCGCGGCTATGACTGTGTACGTGGGCGTAACAGCGACCTGGACATACGAGCATCATAGTTATACATTAGGCAGCAATTGATATTTTCTCCAAGCCTTAGTCCGCGTAGCTGATGCTTTGCTCGTACAAGGATTTGCACGCATTGCGCATAGCGGGTAATGATAGTCGAACCGTAGACATATAGCGACTACAATATTTTGACAGTATAGCCATTGGCAATGATGTTGTGATCGAGCTGAAGCAATGAGTGTCGTGTACAGAGATTGACACGAAAAGTCCTGCTTTGCGCTAACAGAATTGGCGTGCCAAGAATTGAGCCCTATGACCATGTCCTTAGAGGGGGTGCCTAGACAGCACTTATCARCCCCTAATTAGGGCCCCCTCGCCTAAACGGCCTATTGAAAAGCCGGACTCCGGACCCTAGAGCCCCCTAAAGATACGGGCCTGCTCCAGGGGTCTCCTCAGGAGCTAGGGTCAGGGCTCCCGCTAGAACTGTTAGCGCAAAGCAGGACTTTTCGTGTCACTCTCCGTATCAAAGTCAAATCCTTGCCTGCCAAGCCACAAATTCTGTTGCCGGTTTCTCCGATTGGCTACTCCCGAAATCTCATTTCCAAATTTTTCATCTCGAACTGTACATTTGGATTATAAATTCGATACAGCTTATGATCTATTAMATTTATCTCTCACACCACCTTTTCTTTCCTCYTCTCGTCAATTTTGTATGCGAACGGGAGCCAAAATAACGATAGGAGGGCGACCATAGCAAGGAAAGGAACAGACGCATTCTGCCAATCGGTTGGCCACTTTTTTATCCACAAACCCCAGAAGGTCAACGGTCCTGTGAGAATTAATAAGTGGTACAGCGCCACCTTGTAGAACGAAACACCAAACATCGCATTCAGCCCCCAAGCTTCGTCTTTCTCCTCGTCTCGGTCGATTTCCCATTTCTTCTGACGCTTTGGTAGGCGCTCCAGGATCCGATATTTTCCGCAGTGGTTACGACCCATGCATTCATGGAATAGACATAATATGTCGAGCTGTGCTTTGATGCATGCTTTCTTGCAGCCGTAGAAATTGGAATGGAAGACGCTATCTGTAATGGGAGGGCTTCGGCTAGGATTGAAGCTGTAATCCTTATCTACTGCAGATGGTAATCCCTCTGGACCTACCAGAATCTCATTTGGGTTCGCCTTGTGGTACTGTGACTTTATCAGCGGGTTGGTAAACGAACCGAGGGTCTTAGCCATACCATGACGAAGTCGCAGGTGCGGAAGCACCAAATAGAGAAGATCCATCGCATATACCCACGAAGCTTCTTATACTGGACCGTCATTTCGTCGAAGAAGCTGTCGTCGTCTTTCTGTACTTCAACGTCAATTTGCGCTAGTCGCGTCCTCGCACTCTGCAGCCGCCTGGATCCTTGTACTCCGAAAAGGACATAGCCTTTCATGTTGCTTGGTGGTACTATATCTAGGGCGATACCATCTCCAGGGGGTTCAAACTCTTTCTCTGGATCCGAGTCATCATTTGGCTGGTTAGGTGAACCACCATCAGAGGTTGCAGGAGACGATTGGTGGTCATAAGACCGGGAGCCAGAAGTTTCGCTGGTATCGGTGTCTGAAACACTGCTAGGCTCTGACTGTGAGTTGAGGTTTTCCGCTGGAAACTTTGGAGGTTTCGATGCGAGCATTTCTCGAGTGGGCCGTTTCTTCCCATTTTCCCATAGTGAAAATACGTCTTCTTTCGGAATCTTTGACCAGTGTGCATGGCCAGACTCCTATCAAAAATCAGCACTTTATTCGTCGTTGAATAGTGTCTGTTTAATGTACGCAGTACCACTGTATCCTCAATTCATCAGGTCGAAGCCGTCGAAAGCTTGGGAGAAAGGGCCACCAGTCCCAAGCCTCGCCTGTGAGATCCTCCACTAAGATTTTCGTCCAATTAATAAGGCTATACTCTTGGCCTCTAAGTATCTGGATACCTTCCTGGGGCCCACTGAAGGGACCCCCAACAAGCTTTTGCTTCATGATGACCAGAAGAATCTCGAGCCTACTTCTTGGATAAAGCAAACCTTTACCAATCAATGATGCCGCCAAACAGACAGAGCTCGATGATAGGCAGCTCAGTGGACGTTTCGGTCGCGGTTCCGACAAACCATTCACCGCAATCATCGCCAATACGGCGTGTAGAAATATGGCGACCCCAACGAAAACGCTAGTCGCGTAGGCCATTTCGATATTATCTACCACAGCCCAGCTAGAGGAGACGGCGATGGAGAACATGACACTTACAAAAGATGCGAGACAAAGCTTCTGCATATCCACGCCCTCTTGAATTTCCAGACCCCATTGATCCAGATGCTCGCCTGATTCTCCTCTCTCGGTCTTGCCCGAAGATGACACTGTAATTCTTTTGGGTATTTTCTCTAGTAAATACGAGGAGCTAGCATGTTCCGGATGCTCAAACATGTGGAGAAGTAGCTGGCCTCCTATTGGAGGGATGATAATGGAGTCTTGAAATTCATATTTCCCATTCGCAACCTCTTCTTTGGGAGGCAGTGAGTTGTGCTCTGACACTGACATGTGCTGATCTATAACTCGGACCTTTGATGATGACGGTCAGAAGACAGAGAAACAATGGATTTGCAGGCTGGGTACCTTGACAAACTTAATATCGACGGGTTTGGTCAACCAGGCTTGGAATGACGTATGGGCTCGCATGGATTGATATTCATTTTGCGCTTTGCAAAAGAAGTCTGTATCCGTAGTACAAGACGTAACATCTACATCAACACTTAAAAGCTCCGATGTGGTCGATTGGAAGCATAACAGCACCGATTTCCTTATCGGAACATCCACAGCAGGTACGAATGCCCATCCTGATCTCGGATCAAAGACCTCTTGTTGTGCAGGCTCTTCCCTGTTAGCTTTACGCGTCGTTGAAGGGGTAGTTAGTCGGTCCTTGCCCGAAGCAGGCTTACTTCGAAAGACTCGCAACATCCTAGGTAGATGAGCACGGCGGTACCTCGATGACTTGAGTCTAATTCTATTAACGACGTCCTCGTACAGCTCTTCACCACATTGCTGCCAACAGTCAGACCAGAATTCAACTGGACGAGATATTCGACTCACACATTTCCATTTTAGTCGACGGTAGCCAGGTGATATCGATGGTCTCGCCTGCCACGGTCGTTAGATCATGTTTACATCCGAGCTTTAGATTCGCTGTTCCCGGTTACCAAATCTTTGAGGTCAAGCTTTCCCGATACTGACAGCTCAATAAACTCATCTACAGAGGACGCATCGGTTCCAGAGCCTGTCTCGTCACTATCTGCTTCTGCCTCTGAGCTGTCGTCCAAGTCGAGTTCTTGTGGCATATTGGCCGTAGGCTGCCTATTTTCTTTGATAGGGGCAAAGGAAACCTTTTTTAACGATTCATTCGACGTATGAGGGAGCTTGGGTCTCTCCGTCTCTTTCTTCAACACCGGAGATCTTTCCGCAGTAATAATTTCACTGGTTTTGGTTTTATCCGACATGTCTTCCGAGGAAGATTCGCCTGTAATCACCAATGGAGGGGCTTTACGATCACTTTTTGCGTTACCTATCTCCTTTGCAGATTCCGACTCAGCAAAATTCTCATTCGGAGACTTTTCAATATCATCATGGATATTGATTCTAGGTGTCAAATTGTAAGCTTCTCCAGTGGCGGATTCCAAGACAGTCTGAAAGTGCCCGACTTCTTCCGCCTTAAATGACTTCATTTCTTTAAAAGCGTTTCCAGAGGAGTTCTCTGATAGACTAGCACCTTCGCTCTCTTGATCTTTTGCAGTGACTTTTCCTGATGATATTATAGGTAGCGCATCAATGTATTGTTGTGTAACAGGTAATGAAGGAACGACGTCTTTCAAGATCGCTTTCTTTGTCAAGAATCGCAGTTGTTTCAACGCTACCTCAGCCGCATCGTCTCTCGCTCGGTCTATATATCGATGATCGTACCATTCTCGACTTGTGAACGTCTGATCACCAACATGGACTGTGCATGACCATGCGGTACGCTTTCCACGCCGATCAGAGTTGATACTGAAGCTCGGGTGTGGAAGGCCGTATCTTTGGCAATGCCCTAAGCATTTCGTCAAGCAGGGCTCGGTAAGAAAGCTGGTAGTTTGCAGTTCTTCTACTGACCTACAAGATTTTCTTGCAAGACCGTGGACTGTTGTCCCGATCTCAACTGACCTGGCGAAGGCACCCGTGAAGAATCCAACGCTCCATATTTCGACAACTTGGTATCGTCGGTCGTTGATTCGTCGCCTTTGGGCTGAGGCTCATAATTAGCCCAGAACCTGGCCACCGCATTCGATGCCACTCTATCATTGCTGAACCGGCTGCGGTAATAGCTGAATAGAGCGAATTCTTCATGTGTCATAATATAGTGTTCTGGATGAGCTTGTATGCGACGCCAAAGATCATTCATAGAGGTCTCGAGCGACGCCGCTACATATGGTTCGTCAGACACAGGGAGCTCATTCCTACCACCAGGAAGGTCTTCTTCCATGCCAATTCTGCTCCCAGGCGCGGATAACATGATGGAAAGGCTTGCTGCTAGTGTCAACTGGATGCTTTGGGCAGCGTGAACCAAAACCCAGATCAAGCCCAAAAGGCTCGTAGGTGAAGTACGTCGAACCAACGGTTGCTAGAGCTCATTCTATCTGACGGATCAAAGCAGCAATGCTGCGAAATTGAGGGATCCTATCTAATGCTAAGCGAGGGTCGGCGGCACGCTCTGATAGGTCTCGAAGGGGTCACCTATGTGCGGGACCGATGGTATTTGGTGCTAAATGCCATACGTCCGCTGGGGCAGAAACGAGGATGCAACTCTTTCAGGTGTAAGTAGGATGAGCTAATGTATCAAGTAAAGTCGTCTGTCGTATGAGTGTGAATATAAAGGACATACTCTATCTCATTACCTAGAACATACCAAGTTTCCCTTCATCTGTCCACGTTCCTCGCCTGCCAAGCCACAAAAAAATTGCCGATTTCTCCGATTGGCTGCTTCTACCATGTTGGCCTTGCTACGACATCTCATCTCCAATCTTATGTTAAATTCCATAAACTATTCCGTCAATAAGTCCAAGCTGACCTCGTATCCATAGTGTAAGTAAGTGCAAAAAACAAGCCTGGGGTTTGCCTCAACGCCCGTTCTTTGAGAAGAAGATAACGTAAAGCTCAAGACACACAGGGCTTCAAAAGTACATTTCTGGATCTTCATTCAGGAATAAACTACCAAGCAATTGTATTTGGGTCACAAATGTAGGCCTTTAGATCGCGCCGACAAACCGAAACCTCTTTGGCGCTATGGTTTAAATCTTGACTTTGGAAAATAGCTTACGATGCTTGTCTACAAGCCGTTCGAACAAACTTGTCGGCTAGTGTTTGATATTATGCGTGTGGTTGGAGGAATCTGGCCTTGTATCTTGTGTTTCAGGCATAGATAAGGGCGTTCGTCTCATTGACAGTCGGAAAGGTCCCACTTTGACCAACATCGTTCATGCGGCCGAACCTCAGCAATGGATGCTAATGTAAAGCTTCTGGACGGTGCAATACTTTGGGACCCTTTATGTACCATCCAGGTCATCGAAAGACTCGTTCGACTCGCCTCTCATAACCACACGCTTGTGTCATCTCGTTCGCTCTTGTCTCATCCCGAAAATTCGAATATTTGAGCACATACCAACTTACCTTTCGTAATGATGATTGAAGTGTAGCGAACATGATATACTTAGCGCTGAAGTCGTTCCTTCGTTTCGTTTCGCAGACCGATCCATATCCTTGGCCTAGTATAAACTCTTTGTGACGATGAATAAGCCTTAGTCAAGCAGGTGCGTTGATGGCCTTGAAGATGGCATTTGTGGTAATAGGAGGTCAATGGTAAGATCTGGCTGGTGTTATGTCGTAATGCCAAGAGGGTTGACGGTTCCAGTGTTATACAGCTCGCCTACTGCTCAGATAGTAATATATCAACCGCGGGTGCGCGGTACCAATTGGTGTTCAAAACGAATTGAGAGAATGCACAGGTGCCTTGCTCGGGTTTGGGTCAACGTGGATAAGATGCTAAATTGCGTTCACAATCAGCTCAAGGTGCATACAATCCGGTGTACCGAACCCGTCGGAACGGTTCAGTATGCGCAGATTGGCTTTTGCTCAGCTTAAATCATAGCTTGCCATGGTCGTTATCGAGATCAAGGATCATAATGTTCGAGGGGCGAGCTGATGGTCGCCGAAGACGTTTCTATGCTTGTTGGAAAGCAAAGTGTAGGGGTAAACGAAATATTGGATGAGGAGATTTAGGATATCTATCAATTAGTTCCTTCACTTTCATTCTGGGCGCGTGGTCGAGTGGTAACACAGGCGCTTCCAACGCTAACTTACAATGCAGATAAAATTGGACACTAAATTAATCATAATTGTGACTACGAAACAATTCTAGATACCACTAAAATCCCACACAATTATGCTCAATACTAACTACTAACTACTAAACACTACTAAACAATTTGGCTAAATGCCACTCTACCAACCGAATTGTAAGTCGCCTTCCTCTCCCTTGCCCACAATACCACGCGCCCAGAATCTTTTTTTCGGAGAAGTTTTTGTATTTTTTCTATTCCGAGTGAGGTGTGTGCCTTACCTCCCACCTAAACTTATTATAGCCATCACACTCAACACAGTAGTGCTATTCCGTGATTGGTTGGTCGAATATTGATTCGTTGGCTGTGATCTGTATGTCTGCGATCTTTGATTCGTAGTGTAATCCTTGTGTCCCAAAGTGAATGGGATGGTACGGGGTTCTGTAATCAAACACGTAATCAAATCAAATTGCGGAAGACAGGTTCGATTCCACCACTATATTTTCTACAGAATTAATCTTTTCTCAACACAGCTTTTGCTTCTTTCGGCTACTAGCTCTAAGATTGCTCGGCATCTGACACACTTATGAATAAAATGTCATCGAAAAGATAAATCTCGTGTTAAGCGAGCAGGCGGTCGGTGATATTCCCGCCCATATCTAGGAGTGATGTTGCCGCTGTTTCTCTTTGCCCTATTGTTACCATCAACTGACTTTGAGCGGCATCCCTTATCGCGCATCCCACCTGCAGGTATAAGGTATTATGCCAGTGCTTTGTGGCCTAAGGAAGCAGGCTCGTGGTGTCAATAMTGGCARTGGTGCCTGCCTTCAAGTGCCTTTGCTTAGTACACGATTGGAAGGTGCTTACAACTACCTTATTGTGTCCCAATGCGACCACACAGATCTAGTAGCGCTACTCTTACATGTCGTTAATCACTCCACGAGATTTATGTACACATTTGTTAGTTTGCACGCATCCAATCAAGCTCAAGAGCAAAGGAAATGGCTGAGTTACCGTATTACGAACCTGGCGAGTCCGGCCTCTACGGGGACAGACTGCCTGACCCGATTAAAGAAGACTTGGTAAGTGCAGACAGGCAGCGCGCCAGCAAGTCCGCTAACACTTCAGTACCACAGTTCACAGCGGGAGCACATTCCTTGGTAGGCTCGGGCTCTCCGTCTCCTCGAGGTGACTCGAACGGAGCAAAGACAGAGACCCCTCGGCTGGACAAAGCAGATGCGCAGCCACCAATCTCAGTAGTTTCTGAGAATACCTTTTATCCGGGCTGCATTCACATCAAAGCAGATTCTAACACTGTGGCGCTTTGGCACCCCGATACCCGAGAGGAAGAGCCCATCAACGTTGTTACCAACGCTAAAACGTTCCAGCCAACGACTCCAGGCTCTCAGGTCCAGGGCTATCACGGGTATTATCAGCAGCAAGGGTGCATTCCCATCGCATACGAAACACTCCCCAATACGACCCTATGTTGGGACACTAACTCACCCGAAGGCGAGTATCTCAACCTCACGTCGAACGCCAAAGATGGGCCTCCAAMGTCTCCCGAAGAAAATCAACGCTTCTCACTCTCCCCTTCCATCGCCCCAACCACAAATACGTCTCCCATCTGCCGGAGCTGCTCAACCTCCCCAACCTCCCCTATCTCCTCCAGGCGCACACGCCTACGCGTACAACTAGACTCGGCCCACCAACGACGCAAGTCGCTCGACTGTGACATAACGCGCCTAAGTACGGCGTTAGAGGTCGAAGAGCCTCATGAATGTGACCAGAGGGCTGCGCTGCAAGGGCATTTGAAATGCCAACTGCAGGTGGCAGAGCGGCAGAGGGAGGGGTTGGTGGCGAGAGGGAAAAAGACAAAGGAACTTGACATGGAGATTGAAGCATTAAGAATCGATTTGCGTGAAGCATGTGGCGGTGGAAAGGATGTGAAAAGAAGAAGAATGACAGAGGGGATATTGAAGGGCAGAATCGTAAAGAGGGAGGTGATAGGAAAGCCAGAGCGGCAAGGTTGATAAACCGACAGGATGGAGACATGGTCAAAACGGAGGGGGAAGCGGAGGACAGATGACCGTATGTGTACACTGGCCATCTCGAAGGCTGTCAGTCATTCTCTGCAGATGTTCACATTATTGTTCCTGTTGTGCATGGATAGAAACAACGTGGATCGTTCCACGATAGCATTGCTTTTGACCCTGCCTCTTTGCACAGCAGCGTGATATCGGTAGGACAATAAAAATAGAACTATCAGAATTGTGAAACCGGCCAACCCGTTGTAGAAGTTTTGGCACTTGCACACACTCACTTGTCGCGTTAATAGGCATCAATTTTAAGGGTGCGCTTAGAGGGCTGAAAGCTTGGCATGCAAGATTTTCAGGGTTGATAGGTAGACGGCAGAGCTCACTCAGCTGATGGTGTGATGATGAGCGATATGTAGACGGCAGAGCTCACTCAGTTTGGGGGCTACCACTAAGCTCGCCCAAGGCGCCTGTTCTACAAATCAGAAGCTAAAATTTTGAGCCTAACACCGCCCCGGGCGCCCATAGAAGCAGCCCTAACCGGCACGATGTTTAGTACGGAGTATTAAAACCGACATGCCGAACACACTTTGCGCACAATCTTCCTTCAGCTCATTTTCAGATTACGGTCTCATTTGTCATGTCAGCGGCTTGCAGCTATCGTCTGTCAGAGTAGCAGTAGCTAATTACAGTTGTCGACCAATCGAGTCATGCTCCGCCCAACGGGGCGTTGATCTTGGCATGTCATTGGATGGCCTTCTCAGCTCCTCGTCAAGGGCCTCCTTTGAGTCATTCCTCATCCCACTCTTCAGCACACCGACCCCTGGACCCCTGTTATCATGGTTCGGATGAAAACAGATGCGCGGTCGCGCCCCTATTTGCATCCAGAACCCAGTCTCTCTGCATTCACGGGACCATGGTGCGGTTTCGACTTACCAACAGAGGTTCTGGCTTGCAGAAAGCCGTGCCGCCCACTTTTCTCGATACTACAGTGTAGGGAAACATAATCAGAGTGGCCTATGACCATTGACGAACAGGGGCCCATGGCTTGAAATTGCCAGTCTCGTGCCATCAATTGATTATGGCACAATTTGGAAATCCAGAACGTGGTGTGCATGCAGTTGAGTGGGGGTGAGGTATTAATAATACCTCAACTTGTACCTCTGTACTTTTTTCTTAAAGCCTTGTCTGWCTGACCATCCCTTGTAGTTTTCCGAATTTTCCTGTAGACGTTGTAATTCTAACGATATCTCCGAATGGCTAAACAGATTGAAACCCCAGGCGAGAAAAAAAAGACACGTTCACGGATACGGAACGCAAATCACAGCAAGTGGCCTTTCAGCAATGGAGCAACCGCTAAAACGCGGTCCTTCTTCCATAAAATTACACCTCTGCTAACATTGATCCCGACAACCGTGCTTTCTTCGGTACTTTTATACGGCATCCGTCGACCTCCATTTATTGATAACGACTTCTACAATTTCGTTCATGATAACAGAGCCACAACCCAGGCTGTCCTAAACTTTCTGACCAGTATATTCGGCGTGTGGCATTTGTTCGTCCTGAAATCAGTATTCGATTTTTCTACCAGAAATCAAATCCAGGCATCAGGACGCCATCCGAGCCCCATACACTTGAGATGGTGGAATGCTCTTGCTGCACAGAAATTTGATACGTCTTTGCCATGGAAGTACTATTTCTCCATGCTTTTAGTCTGGGCCCTTGCCCTTCTTCCATCTTCTCTTTGGACAGGCGCTCTAACGCCTAACCTCGTGACACTTAATACTACTGTTCCTCTCCTTCTCCCGAAATATGTCTCCGATCCAGACGGAGCCTATTGGAATGCAACTTGGACACCATTAGGTAAGTGGACGAGAACATCGAATCTCCCTCCAGACACTAATGATCTTATGTGATAGCACCACACAACGTTGCTCGGACACCTTGGGGCAGGTAAGAGCTCATCAGCAAGCCAGTTAGTCGGCTGTGACAATTCCGACGCTGACAAACAAGTTTTTCATATACCCCGGCTTACGACCGGGGCGGCTCAATGATAAATACTGCGGCCGGCGTGATAGCGGATAAGGATAGCATCGGAACACGTTCACGAAGTGACAAGACTGGCTACACTTACACTGATAGATCCTACGGTGTCGGCTCATCTATGGGCCTGGTTGCAGACTTTACCGATTTCGGGATTTATAATCAATCTACGACATTTGCGTATCAGGAGATTGGGTACAATGCAAGCGTGATCTGCTCGTTCAATGTCAGCTCAAAGTGGGGTATACTACCTGAAGCGGCCAGTGACCAAGATTCAAACAAGTTAGTCCCCAATATATACGTCGCTGGGGGTGCCACGCCCGACGGTGGACTTGACTGGCAAATAGAGTTCAGCGCTGTATCCGACGCGAACGTCGTCTCCATCAATGCTCATCCAGACCTAGGATCGACAGGACTTGCTACTGTTGTAATCGCAACTGGAAGCGGCGCCTACTCATCCCTAAACAAATCTCAATGCAGTGTACAATTCATCCCCACGCTCTTCAACGTCAGCGTCGACCTATTCTCAAATGCGATCACGGTAACCAAAGCTGGCACCGCCCCAGATATGGACCCAACATCCCAGACGGACCAAAGCTTTACAGCTTGGAACTGTCAGTCCCTCCCCTCCTCGGTCGACGACATCAGCTTTGCCACGAATAATGTCTCCGGCTGCTCAAATTACAGCACCCAGGGGCAGCCCGGCCTCGGCAATCTCGCAACTCGAGCTTTACGCCAACTCAACGACCTCTCCACGCTCGACGTATCCTCCCAAACTTCCAACCTCGGCGAAATGTTCCTTTCCCTTGTCCAGAACGAGATCCAATACGACGAGAACAACTCACCTAATATTACCGACATCGACCCGTACAGCCCGGACACGACCAACAACGCCACTATCATGATATACAGCATAGAACAAGGCATCAAATCCCTTCTCGATGACTCCCTCCTCGCCTTCGCCAGCGCCCAACTCGTTCTAAACTATAATACCTCCCTTAACGTCACAAACGGCACGCTAGACATCGGCGCCGTACAGGTAGGCTCAGAAGCCTACGTCTATATCCTCTTCGCGTTCAACATCCTCCTCATCCTCATCTTCATAGTAGCGATATTGCTAACAAGGTTCTGGGCGCACCTAACTCTACCCGATTACAAACAAGATGTAAAGACTATAGATTTTGCTGGCGCCATGGGTGGAAGGGACGCAGCTGAAGCAGTCGTGGTAGGGCTAGAAGGGACGTTGGTATCGCACAGCGAATCTGAATCCGACGATTAGGACAGAGACCACTTTAAAGGTGAAATCGCGGCATAATGAGGGCGGGAACGGGGAGCCTGTCAGTTCGAGGGCCCGTGTTGAGAGTCTCCATAGCATCGTGGTGGAGAAATAATGGGGAAGTCTTGTCAAAACAAGCTCAGGCAGACATCTCCCCAGCTACGCCAACCAAACCCGCAGTCCCGATTCCACCTCGAGGCTATTTCATTGGTCACGCTGTTTTCCGCAGGCAAGCCTAAGTTCTAATCGCCGTCGAAAATTATTGCACTTCTGGGGCTCGTCTTTGGGATTCTCAACTCCTACAACGCAAACATCTGAGTTGTTTTTATGTCTCTATATGTATGATATATGACACAACTTTCTCAACCGACGGCTACCATCAACAATTGAAGGTACACGGCTCATCATGTATACGCGATTTTGATTAGATCGAGACTATGGAAAGATGACAGCTCAGGTAGAACATAACGCAAGAAAAATACAACTTAAGAAAATTACAAGTCAAGAAAAACGTTCAGGATGATATACAAGACACAGAAAACATACAAGGACCTAAGTCTGTTTTTACAATGATCACACATGGATTTTCTTGCAATGATGAAAAGAAGATAAAAAAACTGCAGGGTAGCATTCCCAATGCTGTTTACCTAACCGCTTTGTAAAACTCCCAACCCACCCACCCATCAGCGGGTTCCTCCTAGCATAAATCCTCGCGGGCAGAACACTATGCACGCTCTGACTACGATGGTGCAGCTGCAGATTCAGGTGCAGATGTAGGTAGAAGTACAAGTACAGCAGTAGCTACAGATATACACACCCCTCATACCCTACTTCCCCTTCCCTTCCCTCTCCCCCCTCTTTCCATCCTTCATCTCTGGGTTCGCCCATACCCTAAGCTTCATAGAAAACACATCAAACTACCTATTCCTCCTCCCTCCTCTCCTCAGCCTCCTCTTCTTTCTCATTACCTAACTATCTAATCTATTAATGGTAACCCTTTTCCCCTCCCACTAATTATGCACGATTATGAATTATGTTACGTGAGTAAGTAAGCATTTACTCAAGGCAAGCTGATGAATGAAATCAGAATGAATGGCATTGTCTCTATAGTCTAAGAATACAAATAGTTCCGCTCGCTCGTATTGCATCAGTGCCGATAAAGTAGAACGCTCAAATCCATCCCCCTTTGCTCCCTGCCTTAGGGTACCTTATGCAACAGGAATCGCTAGTCTACCCTGGTAGTCGTGCCTGAACTCCTCGCTCGCTCTAATCGAAGTCAATAATTGGAGCATGCCGCCGTCATTCCGTAAGCCCAAATAAGTGCAGAAGGCCTGATATCGCTGCCGCATGAGTTCCGTCGCTGAAGTCAAATTGCTGATCTATGATTGCTATCGTCGCGCTGATGAACGCGGAGAGCGTTAGGTGAAGATACTATGCTAGCTGATGGCTGCTTGATGCATGGATCTGTTGTTGCATATGGTGGCTTGCAAGTAGTTATGAGATTCTCTCGGTCGTATAACAAGACGGACGATATTTGATATTATCTGCGAAAATGGTATCCTCTCATTTCCCATCCTCGTAAATCTTGATTCGTCCTTGCACTTTATCTCATTTTTCGTATCCAATCATCATAACTTCCACTGGTGATGGTCGCGCTCGCGACGGAGGTGGTAGGTGTTGTTGATGTTGCATTCCAGACTCTCCATGTCGTGTGCCACATCCCATCGTCGTACGTCTTTGATGTCGTCGTTGAGTGTGTGCTGGATGTTGTGATGGTTGAGGATGGAGGAGGTAGTCCCGCTGGAGCTACCCAGCCTGCTTCTGCCGGAGCCGTGGTGATTATGGCGGGCTCTGCACCTGGTGTGGTAGCTGGAGGGAGCATTGCAGTAGTGCTGAGAGTCGAGGTTGAAGTCGAGGTGGAGGTTGAGGTGGGTGATCTAGTTGAGGTCGAAGATATGGTGTTCACACTTGATGAAGCAGTGAATGTTTCCGTGATGTAGCTGGTGCTGGGCGATGTAGATGCTTCATCGGCATTGACAACTTGATATGCCACCGGGCCTGGCGATTGGGTCACGCTGACATCGACAGTCTTTGCTGGTTCTGATGTGGTGAGTATTACTATGGATGTGATTGTCTCGGTTGCAGGGGATAGTGTGATTGGAGGAGCAGTGACGGTTTCTGTCTGATCTGAAGTCTGCATTATTGTCGTGACGACTGGCGCGTTAGCAGACGATGATGCTGCTGCTGAGCCTCCATCGACAGCTACTACGGAGTAAGCAACACGTCTTCGGAGGGCAGGCTGTCTGGCCAGTTTTTGGGATATCAGTGGAAAGGCATGGGAGATTAAGCTGAATGAGGAGAGGGTGGATACTAGGAAGAGAGACTTGACTCGCATTGTTGAAGTTATGTACAAAGATAGTCTTCAGCAAGTTCAGGAAAGAGACAGGGTAGGAGACTCTTTAGCTTGCAGTTTTGCGCAAAATCTGAGGAGAGCGGGACTGCGTGGGGAAACAAATAGTTGCAGACGGAAAATTGGGGAGGAGAACATTTGCTTCTATCACGGGAGAGAGATTTACGATGGCTGGTCACCATGGTTGCCATGTTTAGATGTGTTTACGCGGAGGAGGCTGGGAAGCTGGGGAAAGCATGGCGGGGCGGGAGATCACCGCGCCACGCTAGCCGGATCACGGCTAGTTTTGATCTTATCTCAGTGATAAGGAATTCCGGGCAACATTTTTCGAGAATAATTGCTAGGTTTAGCGGATGCAGAACAAGTCCAAGTCATCGCTTCTATATCGTTCTATTTATATACGCGAGATACATATTTCCTACCGGAAGGCTATTAATTCGTAGCTCATCCAATTGCCTTAGCTAACAAGCGCTGCAAAATGACGGAATTCGTATGCAATATGCGGCGCAACATAGGGAAAAGTAAAACCATCTTCAAGACGTCTGCACAACCATATGCGATCTCAGATATTCTGTAAATCCCTTCTCAATACTCGCAGAAAAGTTCACAAAGAAGGCCATAGCTTTCGACCCAGGGATGGGGCAATGCTCGAGCAACGCCTTAACATTCAAAATCTGAAGTCCTCTGATCGCCGTAACCTGCTTAACCCACTCCATGTCGTCCTCGCATTCCTGTAGCCTTGATATTATTGCAAAGTCTGCTTTGGTGTAGGTGCTGTTTTGCTTCCAGTGTAGTGCGGGCCTGTTCGCCAGAGACGGCGTCCCTCCATAAACCCCTAGATCCAGTTGTATCAAGTTCATATTCTTAGAAATGAAGTCGCAAGCATTGCGCCACTCGCAACGATCAAAGTCTTTGGTATATGGTAGAGATCGCTTAACCATCTTTATGCGCTTGATTGAAGAGAGGGCCGTGGGCGTGAGGTCTTGGAGAAACGGTAGGATGCTTTCGATGTCCATGCCGAAATCGAAGACGTGGGAATAGATTACATGAGAGGCTTCGCTATATATTTGGCGGTTCACGCCTAGGATCGAGGTGTGAAAGCCTGGGCTCTTCTTGAGACAATATGTGGACTCTCCACTGCGGGAGCGCAGTCGATCTTGTATGTACCGGAACTTGCTTCGACGGCGGTGTTCTTGCTTTCGCCTTTCGTACGTTGCTGCATCTTCGGTACGTATGCACAGTGTCTTGTCATCATGATCAGAAAGTAGGAGCTCGTAGATGTTGAGACGGATCTCTGCTGGAAGTCTGAGGAAGGGTGGAATTGGCGCCATTGAGGCTTTGGTGTTGCGGTCGCTAGCAATTGGATTTCAATTGGGGTAGAGGGTCACTCGCAGTCTCGTCGAGCTCTCATGAACTTCTTTCTCCCTGCTCCTGAAGGCTTGTATGGAAGGCGCAGTTCGGAGAAAACTGTGGGCTATTGGAAGGACACCGCAAGCCTCTGAGCCAGGCGGAGAGTTCTAAGCACTCTGGAAATGTTGGGAACATGATGATTTTTGCAGAGACAGGTTATGCGCCTATTAATGATTAGCTATCACTGTTATCATCAATTGTTTGTTAGCTCATCATCGATGCTGTCAGCCTCTTCTCATTGACCAATCAGAGCTTGATCGCATCCGCTGCTAACAGCCAATAGTGATGACAGAGGTGATGTGCTCAGTTATAGCGGGATGCATCCCACGCTTTCCGTAAGAGCTAGCACCCTGTCACTATCGTTGACTGATAAATATTGTCAGAGTCGGGCAGCCAGGGTACACAATGTGGTTGATTTGTTCACTAATCAAAACCTCAGAAGCGAGAGACCTGCATATCGACTACTGCAGCGACTGCTAGCGAGATCCTGGACCATTCCCCATTCCGGATCTTGCGACCCGGGAAATTTAACCCGACTGGGTAATTGGTTGGGGTATCACGTTACAAGTACAAGCCTCTAGGTTGAGCTCCTACAAAGCAAAGGCAGCACTCCGATTACGGGCGCAATTCTAACAATTGGGTATCATATTCGTAAACGCGTCATGCCGCTCCTCTCCCTCTGCCTCTCCCACTTGTTAAGCCCCTTCCAATCCCAGTTGAAAATCTTCGCGGCGTTGTCGCTGCTCCTCTGGCAGTGCCTCGAACACCTCCTTGACCACCCACGCCAACATATCCGCTACTGACTCCTCTTCCTACACCTGTCCCAACCCCTCGCCCTCTTCCTCGAGAGCCTTTCGTAGCCCCCTCAGTCATTCTCCGCCTCTCTTCCTCCTCCCTCTCCCTCTCCCTTGCCTCCTCTCTTCTAATCTCTTCTTCTCGCCTCCTTTCCTTCTCTTGCCGTCTTAGTATCTCTTCATTCTCCCCATCAGCAATATCTTGGCTTGCTCCCTGCCAATTGGGATTGAGAATCAGTCTCTGATTGTGTTCCGTCTGACTCAGTATGCGCGTCCATGTTGTAAGAAGTGTAGATGCATTGTTGACCGTTGCTGAGACGGTGTCCATGTTCTCCTTGGCCTTCTCTAATGATTCGACCACGCCAGAGATAACTTGATTCATGGTTCGAAGGGAGGAAAGTTCCCGATGAAGAGAAGCCTCATGAGCGGCAAGAGTGTCTTCTTCAGTATCTGGAGGCTGAGCAGGACGTTGAGTCTCTGCAGCTTCCGGCGTTTGCGCAGCTTTTGGCTTCTTAGAGGGTACAGAGGGCGAGGCGAACAAGTCTTCTGTGTCGTCAAGTTCGGTGTCTGAGAGCGACAGAGAGTCAAAATTCTCTGGAGTCGTGCCATTTTGGGCCATTGTAGCTCTCTAGTCAAATCTTTGATCAATATCAATGCGGCCGTTTTGAAGGCCTCAAGAGCGGATTGTTCAATCGATTTGGGAGACGCGTTGTTGACGGCGCTTGTAATCCCAGCCCTCCCCACTTCCCCAGCCACTGCGGCGAAGATGCCAAGACAAATTCCCTTGACGACACTCCATACGACTCTCTACCCTCGAGATCTTGCACTTTCGATATCTATATCAGCACAACTCTTTGCTTACTGTTGCAACCTAGCTCCACAGTACTGCACTGACAAAATCCTCTGCCTACGGTACCAATAGCATCAATTTGTATTGCTTGAACGCTCATCACCAGCTGCCAGTACTTTTTGCTCTTCCCTTGCTCAACATCCTATAACACCAAAGGGGGAAACAGTCGGCAGGATCGTTGGTATTTGGCATCATTGCTGCATGTCGCAGCATGGCAGCAACACCTCCATTGCGAACCGTTGCACATACACCCTCTACACCACTTCACGGTGCAAAATACGACGACAAGCGTAACCATTCGACTCGGAAAAGCTCGCGTCAATCATCATCGCGCACTCATCGCGCAATTGAGACCCCACCCCCGAACCCGGATAACCTTCTAAACACAAAGTCAAGCTCACTTCGCTCTGCATATTCACCTCCATCATCAACACATTCCTCACCCCGCAACAAGATCTCGAGAGCGACTGTCTCAAAGAAGAAGAAGAGCTCGACCACCATGAACGGTGATAATCCTAATCCGCTTAGTTCAACCCAAAACCCTAATAGTTCGTCTTTACAACAACCCTCACTAAACATCGCTGCAAATATGCTTCCAACACCAGCAAAGACGCCTCGGAAGAAAGCAGTGCAACCAGCCGCTGTCAACGCTGCGGCTAGGGTGTTGTTTCCTGCGAGGCCAGATACAGTAGAGGAAGCAATGCCCACACCACGTAAACGGCGAAACCGAAAATCTGCTGGGTTTTCGTTATACAGTTCGATGGAAGATGATGAGGACGAAACCTCGGAAAACCAGATTCAGATCTACACAGACTCGAAAGACAAAATCCCAGAATTGGATACGAGCGAAGATAATCCCTTCTACGAGAGGCCAGTTGAAGATGCTGGGGATGGCACCAAGTCTAAAAATACCAAGAAGCGAAAAGCACGTCATAGTATCGAGGGCAGTAAGGAGATTGAGGAAGCGTTCAAGCGAGAAGATGGCATGGTATACGTATTGTGAGCAATCCCAACTCCAAAACATCCTAGAGTCCAACCTAACCATACCCACCCCAGCCGCGGCAAGAAAATCTTCCGCAAATTCCCCCAAGACTCTCCCGAACCCGATGACGACGAGGACCCCTCTCCCTCCACCGCCCGCCCCCTAACCCGCTCATCCATAAAACCCCGCCTCCTCTTCCCCACCCCCCAACAGCGCCGTGAGCGCGAAGAAGCCCCCAACGTCGAAGACGAAGAAGCCACCACCGACATCGAAGGACCCCACGATCACGAAATGACCGATCCTGACACCCAACCCGTTACCACTCCCGTCAAGCAAACCTCTTTTTCAACCACTACTCCGCCCACTACAGGCCATGCTACCCGATCTTCAACGAAGAAAGCAGCGCTCAATAGCTCACCACTTCGGGCTCCGGAGCCGGTAGAGGCGCTGCCGTATGATCGTAGGGGGAAAAAAGTGAGTCCATTTGATGGATGGGCGCGTACGAAAGCGACTTCGGGCCCAGGGGGAAAAGGGAAGAAGAGAGAGGCTGAGGCTATGGAGCCGAGCTCAGGTTCCTTGAATCATAAGAAGGCCAGAAATGACGAGGCGGTTTAAAAAGGTGGTCCGCAAACGGGAGGTAATTGGGCGTTCTTTTAAATGAATGAAAATCTGGATCTGGACCTCTGAGCGTCCTTGCTATAACATTATTGCATGTTTGGTCGTTAGCGTCATCCAGCTCAGGTATACCTGAAGTTCCATGAGCCCGTTTCGGTCGCGGAGGTGAATAGGCGTTTGGGCGTTGAGGTGGCCAAGCTACATTAAGGAGGTTACTCTCGATTTCTTTTCAAGAGCGKTACCATCTTGCAGTAATAGCGTCTAGACTAGGTTACTCCTTAGCTCTTTGCTCGAAGCTATCAGGCATCCATGTGAGTGAATCAAACTTGCGCCTTTAAATTCATGGACTCTGAGGATAGAGCCCCAGCTACTTTACATCAAGCGAAGCCTGTAATGGTCGGGTGAATCTCTAACAGACCGCACTCCTTCAGCAAGACCGCTTCAAAGAGCTAATGCTTTATCCATCCCTTCTAAAGTCGACTACTATTACTCTCTATCCCCCCACCCTCTTCTACCCTCCCTAAAAACCCTACTACCCTCCCCACCAGATCCTCTAGCCCCCTCCCTCCCTTGACTAATATATATGTCGCACTTTCTATAACCCTACTCCCCTTATCTACTACCCCTCTATCCCTTCTTATAAATTTATATTACTTCTTTACTATTTCTATTTTACTGATACTCTTAGGTAAGGTACTAAGGAAGATGAGCGTATTAGGGGGTGGGGAATAGGAGGGATTAGAGTGGGAGAATACTGTAAGGTGTGGGCGGGAGGAATTACCTGTATTAGGGCGGGGAATACGGTGGAGAATTCCTAGGTGGGTGGATGGGGATGCTATGATTGAGGGAGAGAAAGATGAGCTCTTTTTTGGCTTGATTGTGGAGTGATATCCTGAAGCTTGATGGTACGAGGACTACAGAGCTGTAATCTGATAAGCCATTGGATTATCCCATTGATTGGCTAGGCTCTCGTCATTGCTGCTGACGTCCTTTCTAGAGTGCAGAAGCAGGGAAGTGGAGGTGAGAAGGGTGTACTGTCTATGCCACGCAGACGGTTTGGGAGCGGGATTTGAGGAGGGTGAAGATCTCGATTGCAAGGGAGCAGATGGAGGAGGGTGGGAAGGCGGACATGGTGGATGAATGCTGTATATATATACATTATATATACCCAGGACTTAGGATTAGAATTTGCCGTTCCGGACCGGGAAAGGAGCAGGGTCCCTTTAGGGGGACTCGTGGGGGACAGAATTATTGGCACCCCCCTACACCTAATATTCGTCTAGGGGCATGCTACGCAATAGGTCGAGAGAGAGCAAGGGGGAGGGGCGCAGCAGATAGGCTTTCGGCTTGTTTAGCAGTTGCAAAACCTTCGCGAAATCTTAGCATTTTCATTTGCGCCCCCCACCCTGCTCCCTAGAGCAACCGTCCTTACAAAAGTTGATCTAGTCATGTTAATCTGTGCTGTAGATTGAAGCGTATATACGCGCGATCATATATATATCCCGTATAAGATTATAGCTGGTATAGTGGCTAAGAAATTAGGAGTTTAATAATTAGCTACTTAATTATAGTGATTAAGGTGATTATTATGGTGACTGCTTAGGTAACTACCTAAACTTAAATCTTTAATATCTTAATAACGTTATATCTAAAATTGATAAGCAATATAGCTCTAGAATCTTAAGAGTTAGATCTCTTACTTTTGTATATAAATATTATAGATTAGTTCAACTTTTTGTAGACGGTCGTGGTGGTGGGCGCAAATGAAAATGCCAAGATTTCGCGAAGGTTTTGCAACTGCTAATTGAGCTGCCACCTTCAGCCCCGCCTACTGCCTAGAATTCGACACGTCCGTAGAATTCTTCGAGAATTGAAGCGATAGGTGACCTGCTGCCTGATTCCTATTTTTATTTAACGTCCTCATATCAGGTATACGTCCACTGCTTCGAAAATACTCGTAAACGGAAAGTGGCTTCATCATGGAAGATGCATCTACCGCTCGTCGCCAGCCTTTTAGGAGCTTCATTTGGCACAAGACATTGCGAATGAACAACAGCAAGAGACAGGTACCGCTGGCGTTCAACATCAATGTATTCAGTTTCATATCTCCGTTCCTTCACTACGCCTTATCCTTCATGCTTGGATTTATCCTATCGCAACTATTTTGACTCACGGGCTTCTCAGCGAACCCGGCAACATGCAGATTAATCTTACACGTGATATTCGGTCACACTTGCTTGCCTACGCGAGCACTCTTGCTTTCAGTCAATGCAATGGTCGTACAAGATGAACCTTCCGAATTGCTGCCTGTTGAAGAGCTCATTCAATTGACTTTAGCCTTCCGACAAGCGCTATACTATCTCACTGCCTCGTTCTGTTTACAGAACTGGAGCTTTTCTGTTGTTCTCTTGTACCGATTCACATCGTATATGATCTGGACCTTTGTTCTCGGCCTAGCTTGGCTTCGTGGTCTTCATCAGATGCTCACGGGCTTACGTGGGATCTTTGTTGGCTCTTTACAGGACACAATCTGGAAAGGTTTCCCCTTGATTTCGCCTTTGGAAGTCTTTCTGCTAGACGAAGAGGACTCCTATGTCTTGTGGACCGACGTTTTATGCACCGTGTTCGATCTTGCAATGCGGCCTTTCGTTCTATTGAGCCTTTTAGTCCATAGAATTTGGACGTTCGGACGCTTTAAATGGGTTGATCAGAACATGGGGGCATATTGCTACGATGATCTAATTGAGGAACGTCGGGAGATTAGGCTCCTGCACGTTGAAAAATCCAGATATGGTAAATTACTTTGTCGCCTCATCAAGACGGAACTTCGTTTCGCGCCCGCTTACGAAGCGATATCTTACACTTGGGATGGTCAAGAACTTGATCGTGTGTTAATTATAAATGGACGAAAGCTTGCGGTCACCGCGAACGCGCAGCAAATTGTCTATGATCGCGCATCTCGCCTGCGGCCTCGGTGGCTGTGGATCGATGCTATATGCATCAATCAGAGCAGTATTGCTGAAAAATCTTACCAAGTAGCCATGATGGACCAAATCTATCACATGGCCTCGCGTATCATTGTTTGGCTAGACGATCGCCGAGTGACTCGATGGCGAGCTATGCTGGCCTTTTACCTCCTAGCAGCCGCTGCTAGAAATGTCATTCCTGACTCGGCGTCTGAAAATCTTAAGAGGAAGAATCTTGGAAGTGTCAACATGTGGAGGGCTTTCGAGCCTTTGGTGACCCATAACTACTGGTGGCGGGTATGGATTGTACAAGAAATTGCATTTGCGAAGACGGTACATATTGTGTGGGGAGGTTACTATATCTCATGGCAACAATTCTCTGAGTTCGCAATCAACGGTTTTTTGTTCACCCCTTGTAAGGCAGTAATCGGATCCAGTATGACCTCCAGCAATGTCAATAGCAGAAAGTTTGCAGGAGGCGCTATGCAATTAGCGACAATTCGGCGCTGCAAAGCTTCCGTAAGCGGCCAAGAATCGATGCAACTTGCAGACTTTTTTTCAATGTCTCTCAACTTCCGCTCAAAAGACCCTCGTGATCAAGTATTTGCTCTTTACTGTATGGTGGCAGCTAACGAGCAGAATCCGATACAAGACATATCTCCAAATTACCGAATTACGGTCAGAAGACTTTACATTCAGGTTGCAAAGAGGTTGCTTGCCGAGAACGCAGATCTGGTCATGAACAGAGCAGGTATTGGTCGAGGCTCGCGGTCGTTTCGTATTCCAAGCTGGGTACCCGACTGGCAACAAGAAAGGCTGGAGACAGGAGTCTATTTACACACTCACGAGGCTCCAGAATTAAAGGATCTTCGCTACCGCGCAGGAGTTTGGGAACCTTTGCAGACACGTGCTTTGTCTTTTCAGACAGACGAAAAAGACAACCTATTGATAAGTGCCATTCCAGTTGGCAGTCTCTCAGTCATTGCTTCCAAAACCTTCCCTTTCAGGGCCTACTCGCAAATTCCGCAGAAGCTTTGCAGCCAAGATTTCTTCTACGATTTTTTAGCACAACTGCGCGACTTTCATGACAGTGCAGCAGCACTTGCTTACACATTGCCTGGCAGATATCTCCCGACTGGGCAAGCCCTTCCTGAAGCGTTGTGGCGTACATTGATAGGCGACAGAATCGTAATAGGCCTGCACGAACAAGTCTCTCCTGGCGCCGTTGTCACAGATGGCTTTCCAGCACCTCTAGGATTTCACGAAATTTACTCTAGCTGGCTTCAATATCTCGAAGAAGTTGAGGCCGCATTACAAAGTGGAAAATCTACAAAGGGACTATACAGTAAAAATGCGGAGACATTCATGATCGCTTTGGAATCAGCAAGACTTGAAGGCAGATTTGCGATGACACACAATGGTCTTATGACGATGGTCCCATTATTTGCAAAGCCTGGAGATCATATTTGCGTAGTTCCAGGGCTCGCCAAACCGGTCGTTTTAAGGCCTGATTCGGAAAGCAGTGATATCCTTGAGCAAGACGTCTTTCAGCTTGTCGGGGAATGCTTCGTTCACGGTTTCATGCAAGGAGAAGCGCTCAATCTCAAACACAAGCTTCAACGTTATGTCATTATATGACATATTGTGCAATCAATTTCCGGATATTTTCGACCAAGCAACTTGAACAAAAATGCTTGTCCATTGCACCGCCAAAGTTTTCCCGCATGGTCATACAAACACTGATGTTTCTCAAGGAGAAACCATCAACGGAACTGAAACCTTATGTTTTCACAAGCAAAACCCCATGCACTATCATCTCATCCAGCTTTTAAAGCCTTCTTGTCTCCTTAGCGAGGTCTGATACCGGAACGTGACTCAACTTTTGCACTGCATCATCATTCCCGTATTTATGCATGCGTCCTTAGTTCGCAAGAATCTTCACAACCTCAGTCTGATATACGCGAGAAGGTGAGGGGGGTAAAGTCTGAAATCCGTGATAGGCGTGGGAGGCTGATGGGTATTGTAATGGCTCGAGCACTAGATGGGCGTCTTGTATGACGGAGCTATCCGGGGTCTGGACCACCTTTTTGACTTATTCTTTTGCCACTATTATGCTGCCTGTATGCAAGCGAGCTTTTATTCGAGGAGCTCACGCGCTTTGACAACAAGGCAGCCAATCGACAGTGCTATACCTTGTGTCTCATGCGGCGACTTTCAAACGGAGCACGAGGAGCGTAGTTCGGGCTGCGCACGAGGAGCGATTCATAATCTCAACAATGCAGACAGCAGGTTTGGACAGATTGGAAAAGCAGGACACTGCTAAGCTAGCTATAAGACCAATAGCACGGCATTGGGTCTAGCAATAATGCAAGGTCATATTAAACTAGTCTGGGCATTATTAGATGCAGGAGCTACAGTTGATTCTGCATCTTTACATCTTGCAATGGAAAAAGGCCATCTGGAAATATGTAAGATGCACTTAGACGCTGGTGCTGATCCAAATTTAGCAGTTGCAAAATCTTCTGTAAGTCTTTAATGATCAAAACAAGCCTCTGTTCACTACCATGGAGAAGGGGCACGTCGGTATAGTCGTCGCGCTCCTGAGAGTAGGTGCCGATGCAAATAATGTTGAAAATGCCGAATCCTTTGGAGGGCTGACAGCGCTTCATCTTGCGGCGGAAATGGGGCATGAAAACGTCGTTGAGGCTCTACTTGCCGTGGGCGCCCAAGCCGGTCCTCGAACTGCGACTGAAACTTCTCCACTCCATCAAGCTGCCATGAATGGCCATACTAAAGTCGTCCTTGATGCGGGCGTTGATATCAATGCTCGGGACGACAATGGAGTAACGCCCTTGGATTTCGCAGTATATTGTCGCCAGGAGGAAACGGCTGAGGAGTTATGGCGGGCGGGAGGGGAACAAAATGTCATGGCAGCGATGCAAACAGAAGAGGATACGGAGCTGGAGAATAACACATCAAGAGCGGAGGGCAAGGGGATGATGCCGTAATGCGGAAGAAAAAGGCGGAACGCAAATTGCCGGTACGAGCCCGTCTACTCTCTGAACCATGAACATGACTTGTCCTGATTTGTTCCATTAAGCAACTTGTCTTGATAGATACAAGCCTTATATTTCAAGCAAAGCGGTTGAATTTCTTTCCCTTTTTCTCCTCATATATCGCTGGCCTCCACTGAATCCAGCGGCTTGTTCTAGTGCTCCACAAGGATGTATTCCTGTGAGAGCTAGCGCTCAACTGACTCTGATATCACGTGCCTAGGGCTATAGCCCTACGATGAAGCTCACCGGATGCTGACAGATAGCCAGCATACCAGCATATTTAGGTAAGAGACCCTCGGGGCCTCATAAACCTTAGCGATTGATTTACCTACCTACCCATAGGTGACCAATATCAGTATATTCTAAGGCTACTCATAGCCTGGAATTCCCCTTACTGCTTGCCCCACGTCTTCATAGGGAGCCAGCGCAGAGCCGGCTTCATCATACCTAACATTAGTCATAAGATAGAAGCAAATCATAAGCCAATTTACAACGAATATCAAGAAATAAAGTGACTGAAGACAATATGGGCTAAATATAAAGAGATATTCGATAGCCAGAAGGATAACAATATCACTATTATTTTGGACAGCCAATTAAAGAAGGCGGGGAGTGGATAGAATGAATAAAAGGGAAAGGGAGGAAGATGTCGGATTCTACATCTGCAGCTGTCGGGAAGATATCCTAGATAGGCAAACATCATACTATATTAGCCTTAGCGTAGGGGTTTCCAGGAAGAATTCGAACTTCCTGAGATCCTTACTAATGACTAGTCGATTGCAACACCATTACAACAGAAGGCGTATGTGAGTAGCCTGTAGAACCATATTTGCAGCGATTCAGCCAATATCCACTTCCAGCTGCGCGAACGGTCCCGTCTAAACTTGCAAGAAGTCAATGGCCAGAAAGAAATCAAGAAGTGGCTAAGGGGGAGCATAGGAGAGCAGCGAGCGAGTATAGGAGAGCAACGAGCGAGTATAGGAGAGTAGTAAGGGAGTATTAGGGAGTATAAGGAAGGGAGTAAATAGACAAAATAGGCTTTAGAGCGCGAGCATAAAGCGTCACGTGTTATTAAGTTTGAAGATTACTATATACATATTTGGAGTAGGTTTTGGCACCTACCTTGGGCTAGCTGCCATGCCAAGAACTAGGTAGGCTTGCACCTAAGCTGGCTGCTGTACGGAGTACAGAGTACTGACTTCGGGTATGGTCTTGCGCACTGATCATGTAATGGCGGCGCTCTATAAATACCTTGTGTACGCAGCCTTGGAATCCTTCTCTTTAGTGATTAGTCTTACTGTGAAATACAGTAGACGCCCCCCCATATATGATCCCACATTGCCTCACAGACCCAGGAGTCACCAATGCGTAGGTGACTGACAAATGTAGTCCAACAAATGCCCGTGCATCTACCCACCGTTCGCTCCTCGCTTTTCCCGCCGTCGTTTCTGCTTCTTTGATGGTGGGATTGGGAGGTTTAGGAGGGGGGATGGGTGCTGGCTTGTCGTTGTCGGTTTCAAGGTTGCGTCTTGATTAACTGTTGAGGCCTTTTTGGCTGGCTGTTGTACCTCGACACCAGATGCAACAATTTTCGCCCAATTGGATTTGGGATGCGGTTCTACATTCTTTTGTTGCGAGCCACTCATGCTTTCCGACAGGTGTTTCGTGTTTTCTAACTGTCTGTGTGGGTAGAGCAGCTCCATTTGCCGCAGAAGTTCCGCATCGACTTGTGACTGCTTGCGGTATGAATCGACAATCGCTTCCTGCTTCGCCGGATCCCTTGCCAGAAGACTGATGAGGTCCTTTGGTGGCGGTGTTTTGAGCGTGAACCCCTTAGAAAAATTTTTCAAGTCGCTGATCATTAGGTCCTTTCGTGCGTGTGCGTGAGCACGCCTTCTCTCTGCAGTCCACTCTTCTTCTCGCTTACGAATGGCTTGTTTTGTAACTGCATATTTCTTCATGTATCTTTCTTCACGGAGGTCTTCTACGGCTTCTGCTTCCAAAGCATCCATCCTCTTCCCCTTCTCAATTATAGCAGAGTCGATTACGTCATCGCTCATTGGTTGAATGTCGGTTTTCTTGCGGCTTTCAGCTATGGGTTGTACTATATTTATTGTTTTCCCATTGTATACTAGTTCAGCCGGATCGGGTTCTTTTTCCTCTTGTTCATCCTCGGAGTTGGGTTGCAGCACTTTTCGGCCACGTTGTTGCTTCTCCGATTCAAAGTGAGCATTTCTACCTTCTCTTTGCTCTCTTGGGTGTTGGACAGCCTCCTGGATTTTGGCCCTCGCTGGCTCCTGCATCTCGGCCTTCAATTTCTCTTGCGTTAAAGGCACGACTTCCGCTTGCGTTTCCACAAGGTCTGGAGCTTGTGCGCTGCGATTATTGCCAGACGGATACTCAACGTAATCCGAATTGGTCAGGAAACGGGCCGCTTCTTGAGAGAAATCAAGGTAGTCGCCAGAAGGGGGTAATAGAGGCTTATGTTCGAATGTCTGAAACGTCGGATTACTCGTCCCAGACGCCTGGCTTTCAGCAGATTGAGGCATTCCGTAGCGACCTGAAACTCCATTCGACATAGCTGATGTACTTCTCCTTGTCTGCTGTAAAGGGTAGGAGATGATTGAGTGCTCCAAGGAGGGCATGCTTCCTTTAGGAGGTAAGGCAAGCCATGGGTGGCTGTACGCCTCCTGTGCGGTCATACGACTTGCTGGAGTAAGGTGCAGCAGATTCTTTATAAAATCCACGGCCTGGTTAGATACACTCATATTTTCAAGTTCAGACAAAGGTACTGGATCCATCAACCTGCAGTACCGCGGAAGAGCGAATTTCGTAAGGGGGTACTGTTTAGTCAGCAGCCAGTGAGCCAGATAGCCAAGTGACCACATGTCAACTGGACTCGCATAGCTGGATTCCTCCGTATAGTCCCCTCCTAGGAGCCCAAGTACTTCAGGAGCTGAGCAGTCTGCTTCGATGGAAGTATGCCAGCTGGTGATGGCGGCATCACGAACACGCTTTGACACACCAAAGTCACCTAGCTTTACACGCCATTCAGGTGAATCTGGTTGCTTTCGGAAAACAAAAACGTTCTGTAGCTGCTTTAGTAAGGGAATCGAACACTGAGCGGATCATACCTTGGGGTTCAGATCCCGATGCAAGAACCGTCTTTCATGCATGATGACTACGGCCAGAGAGATTTGTCTTACAACCTCCTGGACTTCAACCTCAGGAAGAGGCTTCAGGACGCAGTCTTCAAGATCGCCATATGGAGCCCACTCCATGGCAATACATATCTCCGAAGCAAGTTGAAACCATGCGAAGAGCTGGATGAAAGAGGCGCCGAACTGTTTATACGTTAACATTTACCCAGTTGCACGTTGGCACCTTTCTCGAAGTGTTCTTTGACTGTGTACCTTGGAGAATTTTGCCATGCCCAAGATCTCTGGTAGATGGTGCATTGTCCTTGAGCCTCCGTCACTCTCCCGAATGATTTTTACGGCTCGGAGCTGTGGTCGCGAGCCTTGGGACTGTGGGAAGCGTTCGAAGATCTTCTCTTCAAGATGAACCTGCCCAAAACCACCACGTCCTAAGCGTCGGATGAATTTCCATTGTTCAACTTGTACAGCATCCCAGATGTCATGGGAATTGTCCGAAAAGGGACTTCGATGTTCGACGATGTCAGGAGCCGGAAGGAAGGCACGTATCTGCTTGTCGTCGACCAGGTCATCGCCTGTTTCTAGCAAATGGCCCAATATCTGGAGGTTGCCGTATTGCTCCATTTGCGGTGCAGTTGTTGTGACGACCGCGCCTGCCGCAAGATGAGAATCGCTCCGACATCATCAGAGCGTCTCAAGCATTGTTCGAGTGCATTGCTAACAGCAAATGGGAAGGTTGACATTCGCAAGGCAAAGAGGCGTGCGCGACTGACGGGTTTATCTAACAACACTTGGCGCTGCAACAATAGAGTAGGTTTAGGCACTGAACAAGCTGGAAAAAGCTGAACAGCGTCGCTTGAAGTCTTGTTATTACATCGGCGGAGGCAAAACAGCAAGTTGCATAGCCTCGAACCACGTAGCTAGTCATTGTGGCACAGCCTAAAGAGCGCCTTGTAGCCAGCTTGGTCTTGGCAGTAGAGATCACGAATACTGCCGAGACCCTCATGGACAAGCTCAACTTTGTCAACCACCATGGCGGCAGGACTCGAAATTGGAGCAGGAGCTATTGCATTTGGCCAAGCAGCGAAAGCGTGCATGAAGTGAGTCTACTTTATCTGCCTATTAAGATTTTGGAGGAACCGCGAGTCAAAGAAATCGTAGGTTCCGGTTTCTGGGAAGCGCCGAAAGCTAATTGCTGTTTTCACAGAATCGGTCATGAACTCTTTCGACGATACAAGGCTTACAAGCATTCGAATGATCGCCTGACGGAGCTGGTTCTGCGTACTGAGAGATCATGGCTCAAGACTACTACGCAGCTCGAGCTCTTGGAGAGAATCAAAGACGACCTGGACCCGAGACTGGTCGACTCTTTCGACGCTTCTCTTACCCGGCTCGAGATAAAGTTGCGCTTCGCCCGATCCGAGATCGAGACGCTCACCGACAGCGATAGTAGCAGAATGACTTTGGATAGACTATCATTCAGCCTGACAAAGTCGAAGAAGGCCCGTTATTCGATTTTTGAGGAACATATCCGGAGAACAGTCTCCGAACTCGCACAGTGGCAGTCCGAATTCGATCCTTCATGGCTGTTCCTGATCCGCTCGACGAGCGAAAAGATTGATACCGCTCTGGCACGACAGCTCCAATCCCCAGTGAAGACCCCAATCCTAGGCGATATCAAAGCCATTCGTGCTGTTCTTCGAGACATTGAAGAATATCAGGAAGGCGAAGCTCCCGTCTTCCAAGACAAGTCTTTTATTTCCCTTAGGCGGACTTCTTTACCAGATTCAAGCCTAGAGGCGACAACCACAGCCAACTCGGCACGAAATATACTTCTTGATACTACGACATACCCAAGCCAAGTTGACGCAGATGATGTGATGGGACAGGTTCGCGATTTAGCTCGCATTTTGATGCATGGGGAGCCGTCAACTCTTGGTCTACTCCGAAGCCTTGGTGTGCACAAGATCAATGTCAATGCCGCAGCAGCACAACAGTACCAATTTATATACGTTGTTCCACCCAACATGGACCAGCCTGCAACCTTGCGCCACCTCCTCTTAGAAGCCTCCCCAAGCTTGGATGCCAAATTTTGCCTTGCAAGGGCAATGGCTCGCGGCGTTGCCTCTGTTCATGCTGCTGGTTTTGTGCACAAAAACATAAGGCCAGAGACTGTACTAACTTTGCATGAACAGGGCGATTCCCTGCCAACTGCCTTCCTGGTCGGTTTCGAACGCTTCCGAGCTGCTAAGACTGCCACAACGTTAACAGGAGACATGGTCTGGCATCGCAATCTCTATCGGCACCCGATGCGCCAGGGCCGACACCCAGACGAAATGTATCAAATGCAGCACGACATCTATAGCCTTGGGGTTTGCCTGCTTGAACTTGGCTTATGGCAGTCATTCGTGTTACAACATGATCCACCCCGGACCGGACCTTTGCTCGAGATCTCCACAGAACTTACACTAAACAATAAGCGCCAAACAGCCTTAAATATTAAAAAGAAGCTCGTTTTACTTGCTACGCAGAAGCTTCCCCAACTTATAGGTTTAGTGTACACCGAAGTTGTGGTATCATGCCTAACATGTCTGGACTCGGATGCAACAAACATGTTCGCCAATGATAAAAACTTGAGAGACCAGGACGGCATCTTGGTTGGTGTTGCTTTCATCGACAAGATCTTTAAGAGACTGATGTCGATTCATATTTCGGACTAAGCTCTTTAAAGATGTTGATGTAGCATCATGGTGGCTTGCGATTTCACTTGGCTTCACCTTCACCGCTCTCTTGATTGTGATGATCAAATTTGCGACAAGACGACCATGATATCATTTGCTAACCATCTCAAACTGTTGCGTTCCTCAACCTGCCACTCGACCCTTGCGTGATCGTTTACTACATTATCTTCGGAGGCGCAACCATCGCAAATGATCTTCCACAAATGTACGAGATAAGAACGAGCAAGATTATCAAAAAATACATTTCACATGTGCAGCGCAATCGGTAGTTACGTCTGATTAGTAATTCCAAATATACAGACAGGATTCGTCGACTTCGTGCTGAACTCTAAAGCCAAAATCTACTCCTAGGTCTTCTACTTGATTATTATTTTTGCTCAATCGACCACTACATCCAAGCTGCTCAACTTTATCTAATACTCAAAAAGCAATTTGAATAGGTAGACTGTTTTATAGATTGTCTACCCATTTACATCTATTAATTAAACTTAGATAAAGTAATAGGGTTGAGCCGCTCAAGATGCCAATAGCTACGTACATCAAGGTTAATAAACTCCTTATCTCTCTCTTCATCCTACAGTCCTAGCTTCTATCTCACTTAGATTTCGGATCACATAGGTAGATAACGCGTTGCTTGCCGCTGGAATAGATAATGCCTTCTCTATCGCTGAGCATATGAGGTTTGGGCGGAGGCAGCACCGGCGATGAATATTCATAGAATCTGGGCATAGAGTCCGAGCTATGTGATTTAAGTGAAGGCTTTCATGCGCGTGGAAATTTTCGGACAGGCTGCGCTATGTGCTTTCAATAAGATCGATGACAATAGCTGATATTTTACTCTACGCCATCAAAGTCGATTTCATTTCCTTTACTCGCCTTTACTCGAGAATACCCTTCCTCCTCTCCCAGCAACGAACCCCTCATCCTCCCACCCCCCCATCACAACTTAAAATCCCCCCCAACCCTCTCCCCCCCCACCACCCTCTCCACCCTCCCCACCAACTCCCCCTTCCTCTCCCTCCCCCTCTCACAACACAGCTCAAAAACCGTTGCCAAATTAAACGTCAGCGCATGGAAACATCTCCCCTGATCCACCAACCCCTCTAACAATTTCACACTCTCATCTACTCTCCCTACATAAAATAAACACACGGCGAGGTTTTGCGTTACGAGATCGGAGGGGGGGAGGGTTTGTAGTTCGCTGATGGCGAGGGCGTAGTTGCCGAGGGATATGCTGAGGAGGGGTTGGAGATGGTTGGTGGTTGGGGAGGGGGAGGGGAGGGAGGAGAGGGTGTGCTGGGCGGCGGAGAGGTCGCCGAGGGCGATGTAGGTGAGGGCGAGGCGGGAGAGGAGGGTAGGGGAGCGGGGGGTGAGGGTTTCGAGATGGCGGGCTGCGGCGGGGAGGTCACCTATTTCGATGAGGGCGTTGGCGACGTAGATTCCTAGGTCTTTCAAACGGGTTTTCCAAAGCTCGGTTTCTTCGGGGTTGGTGGATGTTTTTATAAAGGCACGGGCTTCGTGGGCGAGTTCGTAGTAGCCGCCTACGCTGCGCTTTTCGTCGCTGTAGCCTATTCCTTGGAGGCGGATGACTAGGAGGCGGAGTTCCCAGGGGAGGATGTTTTGTTTTGTGGTGTCGTCGAGGTAGAAGGGGCTGTTGATGTCTTGGAGGGCTTTGGACTCTTCGGCTGCAAAGGGGAGGTGGTTTATTAGTGTTAGGCAGGCGAGGCGGGTGTAGAAGAGGGAGAATATTTCGGTGGTGGGAGGGGGTGGAGGGGCGCAGAGACGGAGAGCGCTGGCTGTAGCGGCGGAGCGGAAGTTGTGGTTTGCAAGAAGAGTGGAGAGCGGTGTAGATGGAGGCGGTTGATGGACTGGTGTGCGAAATGGAGAAGGAAGGTCCTGTAATGTGTTAGACTTGTGGCAATGGAGTCGGGGATTGATCGTACTAGGTGGGATAGAGGGTGGTAGATTTCGGGGCGGAGAAGATAGCTGAAATCTTTGGGAGGTAATTGGGTTGGAGCTGCTACAGGTACTGCAGAAGAGCGTTCGGGGCTGAAGGGTGTAGTTGGTATTGGAACTTCTGAGGCCTCAGTGGTGACTGCCTCCTGTGTGGGCTGTGGTGCGGTGGCTAGGGGACTGAGATATTAGTAGAAGGATCTCTGCGAAGACAGGGGGCCATACTCGTCTACATCGAGAGGACCTTTTGTGAGACGACGCTGCATAGAAGCTGCTGAAACGTTAGAGAAGTATCTCATTAACATTACTAGGTGGGTAATAAAAGTGATGTGCACTTACTTCGATTAATAGATATATTCCTACTATGTCGTTTGGGTACAGAGCTACCCTCAGAAGGTAAAGGACTCGCCATATTCAGTCAATGATGAAGTGGCAGACAGCTACAGTGGCGGTATGTTCAAACGCGGTTGAGTTGGAATCGATTGGAACAGTAGCATAGGTAGATGGTACGTAGATGGTACGTAGATGGTACTTCCACCTCCACCGGAGTCCTCCATAAGGTGAAAGGGCGTTTTGCGGGGACATCTCCCGCCCCGCGCACCCCCCCTGCTAGCTCTACCCCACCACCCGCTGTCAGCTCCCGGGGCTGCCTCCGCCCAAATCCTTTTCCTCTACCTCAATCATGGCCTCTTCAACCACCCACCCAGGACTTCTTCACCGCATCCCCCGCCCAAACACAGGTAGTTCACCTCTCCCACCACTCACCGCATTCGAACACTCCCATGGCCCCCAATCACCACCAAAAACCACCCTCATCTTCCTCCCCGGTCTCTTCGATGGCCTCCTCACCGTCCCCTACATCCCCTCCCTCATAAAAGCCCTCCCACCCACCTACTCCCTAGTCGAACCAATCCTCTCCTCCTCTTACCGCCAATGGGGCTTCTCCTCTCTCGCCGAAGATATAATTGAAATAGCCCTCATAGTATCATTCTTCAAGAACGCACGACCAGGAGGGAAGATAGTGCTGCTAGGCCACTCGACGGGGAGTCAGCAAATAATGCACTATCTCCTCTTCCAACCCAAGCTTCCAGACATCGATGGCGCAATTTTCCAGGGAAGTGTCAGCGACAGAGAAGCAATGTTGCTATCTCTCGGCTCCCAATTCTACCACCTCGCCTGTGATCTCGCGCAGAAATACATCGATGAAGACCGCGGAGAGGATATCCTCCCCTTCTACGCAACGACACCAATATTTGCGTCCGCGCCCGTTTCAGCAAAGAGGTTTCTTAGCTTAGCGAGTCCTGGTCCGGATCATGACGGGGAGGATGATTATTTTAGTAGCGATCTGGAAGACGAGAGGCTAGAGGAAGCATTTGGGAAATTAGGGAAAGCGGGGGTGAAGAGGGTGTGTTTTTTGTTTAGTGGGAGTGACCAGTATGTACCTGAGAGTGTTGATAAGGTGGGGATGGTGGAGAGGTGGCATGAGTTTGTGGAGAAGGGTGGGGGTGTTGTTGATGAAGGGAGTGGTGTTGTGGAGGGGGCGACGCATACGTTGGTTGAGGGGGGAAAGGGCCTGGAGGATCTTGTGAGGAGGGTAGTCGGGTTTCTTGAGAGGCTTGAGTCAGCTGGTAAGGTGGAAGGAGAGGCTGTGTAGAAGAAGGATCTTGGAGAAAGCAGCATGAGAATCGATGCGTAATAAAAGTAGAAGCGTGGTGAGTTCCGTGTAAGATCATGACTCGCACGGCTCTACTGTAGAAGAGGCTCAACAATTGAACAAATAGGTAAGGCTGTTGCTTATGCAATAGCTGTATTGATCTTTTTGTGCCCTAAGAAGTCAGAAGGACTGTGGCTTCGAAAGAGACCGAAGATCTTGCAACTCAGGCAAGTATGGTCCCTGTATGCAGCAATGCAAGGCTATCTTACAATGAGTAGCCATGAAGTCCGTTCCCTTAGAAATGCAGTAAGAGTATTGATAATAGCGCAGAACCCGCTGAAAGCTAGAACAAGATGCATCATTGCAATAGCATGGGAACGGAAAGAGAGACAGAGAAGCTTAAAACCCTCCAGACTGCTGGAAAGGTCTCTGCCCACCAATCGCAGGCATTGCTCCTCCGATTATGGGGCTGCCGATCTCCCCAGGTGCACGGCTGCCACTTATAGAAGAATTTCGTCCAGGCTCGAATTTGATGAACAGTCCACCTGCGTGATCTTGTGTGGTGGAAAAAGTTCCGTTACCGTTATGCTCATTCCCTTCAGTGTCACAGATCTCTAACATTTCTTGCATGTGCACCTGAGGATTAAGTTGTAAGACCTCACGATGTACATCCTCAGCACGATGCCACCCAGCGGTTTGGCCCATTGGAGACCGGGATTTCTCAGACGTGAGTCTGACGCAGGCGGAAGAAACAAGTCGCCTTATTGTTACAGCTCGTGATGCATTGCCCAGGAATGGACCACTAGCGGGGCCGAAGCCCGTGTTGGTGTTGGAGCGACCAAAGCCTACCAGGATTAGCACACCACCATATTCAATCTAGGAGCTGCCTCCCTCACCAGGCGGATTTGACCAAGACGGCGCGCCTGACATTGGGAGAACTCCAAACGGCGACTGTTGGACTGGCCAGTTACCCCCGCTACCACTCTGCATGCCACGAGGGAAGTTGTCCATCCTCGTACCTAGGTGCCAACAAATCAGCGCTGAACTAGTGAATGTAATCATGAAACTCACTGCCAATGGGGTCGGGGAACCCTGGATTGTGGCCAAAGCCTTGTCGTGCGGCTCGAGGACCACCAGGGGCCATACTTCCTTGTCGCGAACCATTTGACTGGGAATTCAACGGGACATCAGTGTCGTCGAGGAGAGCGCTACTTCCGAGGTGATTACTAAGATCATCAACATCAACGGTCGCACGCAAACCATCCTGGGCTTGCTGATGAGGAGCAACGCTTGAGGGGCGTTGGATTGGGGCCGGACGCGCAATTGGTTGGGTCTGCTCAAAGGTTGATCTCTCGAAAGATGCTGAGGTATTTCTGGAGTGCGACTGAGAAGGTATGTTATCACGAGACATCCTATAACGGCTAATATTATTCGCGCTCGAACCGACGAATTCACCGGCCGATGCTGGTGATGGCTGGGAATCCACCATTCGCGCAATTGATTGTGGCATCTGCCTAGAGCCATTGATGCCCGAGGGAAACTGCATGTTATTTGAGGGCGCAAAGTTCCTGTATTGACCACTACCAATTGGAAGCTGGGCGGAGAACATAGCTGAATTACCTTGTTGTGTTGTTGGTGACATGGGAGGACCGACTGGTGACGGAAATCCATTGGCAGGCATTGACGGCAGACTTGGAAAACCTGGAGGCTGAGTGACTTGACCAGGTGAAGCACCAACAGGAGAATATCGAGGCGTGGGTTGGGCTTGCTGTACTAGAGAAGGATGAGTCACCGGTTTCCCTTGCACAGACGTTCCCTGCTGTTGAGCAGAGGAAAGGCTTGGCGATGTAGTGGAACTTGAGGCTGGTTGGGACGTCTTAGGAGAAGTGTTGCGAGATTCTTGTAAAGATGGCTGGCGGGGTCGTATCGGAGTCGGAGCCTTCGGTATCACTGGAGTAGCGATCTGGAGATGTGGAGAGGCATGCGTGCTTGTCGTTGTGGGGGGGTGGAGACCAGGGGGGATCGAAATTGTTGTTGACGGACCGTTGACTGGTGATGGCCTCTTTGCAATAGACTGTACAGGCTGTTTCACAGTTGAATCCTGCGTTCTGCTTTGCTCTTTGGCCTGGTGTTCGATCTTGGCCTTGGCCTCACGTTGTCTTTTCTCTGCCGCATCACGTTCTCTCTTCTCTCTGGCTTCTGCTTCCTTAGCTTCTCTTTCCTCGCGTTCCCTCTTCTTCGCCTCTTCTCGTTTTCGCTTTTCCCGCTCTTTCTGTTCTCTCTGCTTCCGCTCTTGCTCTGCCTGCTGCTCCTTTTGTTCTTGCAGTCGTCTTTGCTTCTCGGCTTCCTTTCGTTGTTTCTCTTCTTCTTGAGCTTTCTTCTCAGCTTCTTTCTTTTTCCGCTGTTCCTCCTTCTTCAGACAAATTTCCTCGGCCTTTTTCTCCTCAAGCGCTTTGGCAGCGGCCTCCTCGGCAGCCTTTTCTGCCTCACGCTTGGCCCTCTCCTCATCCTTAGCAAGCTTCTGCTGCCGCTTTTTGTCTTTCTTCTTCTGAGCCTCTTTTGCTTTCTTGGCTTCACGTTGAGCATCGACACGGGATTCGTCATCCAGCTCTTCAATGAGCTTTTGTTGCCTCTCCAGAGCCACCTTCTCTCGATACGCCGTTAGGACCCGTTGTTCGAACATTCGGGCTGCGAATATCTGGAACATGCGACGTCCCTCATCCATACGTTGTATCTCGGTCATTGACTCCTGTAAAGTGATGTTAGATCGTTCCCGCAAAAAGACCAGCAGAGTTTACCATCTCATCTTCTTCATCATATTCTTCGTCGTCTTGACTGTCATAGTCCTCATCGTCGTCGTCGTCGTAGCCATCGTCGTCGAGGGGCGGACCATGATTATGACCCATTCCTGCTGCTGCAAATTGTGCCTCCTCCTCTCGTTGCATTCGACGCTCAGCAAGCTGCTCCATCATTTCGATGAACTTCTTGCCATCGTTCTTAAGAAGATCATCTGCAACAGTCAGTATTCCCCCTAACAAAGCATCAGCACAGTGCGTATATGACTGTATATGCGAGAAAATTGCATACCTTTGACCGTAAGATTCTTGCCAAAGTTGAAGAAATCCACCGCTTCTCTCGTGGGCTCTTCCACCAAATCGTCGTCACTCAGTTCATCTTCGTCCTCATCTTCACTGTAGTCGGCATCCTCGCCAGCTTCATCATCATCCCCAACTTCGTGTATTCGGCCTCTGGAAGAACGGCTACTGACATTTTGACTATGCCGATTGGGAGGAACGCGAGTCATTGGATGGGGATACATTCGAGACGAGGCTAGCATTGGCGTTCCATCGGCGTTGGTACCTTGCCTCCCGCCGTCTGTATTTGCGTACTGTTCCAATTCCTCATAATAAGCGTCGTAAAGCACCTCGAGTTCCTCTTCGATAGCGGTACGCTTCCTACCGCACACGGTGCAACTACATGAGTGCTTCTGCTGCTCCTTCATCTTCTTCAAAACAGCTTCTTTTTCTACTTTGACTAAGGATCTCCGATCTTCTTCGCCGAGTGACAGCCAGAACTCCTTTATTCTCTCACGCTCTTGTGCGGTCGAAGTGTTCCATATGCGGTCTTTAGAGCTGTGGTGTGCAGAACGATGGTTTCCCGAAGGCGGTGGGGGTGGTGGAGGAGGAGGTTGTGACCCTTGAGAGGAAGAGAAAGGCATTGAATTTGCTGCTGGTCGGACATCCTGGGATGTTGTACCTGATTTGGATTTCTTTTTCTTCTTAGCCTTGCCACCAGGAGGCTCCAGAGGTGCATAACTGTGGGGACCATGTCCATTAATCTGGATGGGGTCATAACTATTCTGGTGGGGCCGATTTATATCGTCTGTGTAGTATTCTTCCCCGTCGTCAGGTTCATAATGCTCTGGATCGTCGTAGTCCGAACCTCCATCCCCATACCCGTTAGCTTGCCCCTGAGCCTGCGTAGCAACCATTTCCTTTACATTATTCTGATATGCACCGTCGGCACCGTTAGGAATTTCCTGTGTTCGCTCAGAGGTCATATTTGGTGGTTGCTCTGCAGCTTTCCGCGCAGCTTCCTTTTGACGCCTTTTCTGCTTCTTCTTATTAACACCGGTGCTACTATTGGCGTCGTCAACAGTGTCCTGGTGTGAGGCTTTGGCGGTAAGTGGTGCCTGCCCCGCTGTTTGTGGTCCGGGGGGCATATTTCCTGTTAGCTTGCTGAGGTTCGTTATTTCCGGAGGATTCATAGCATGAGCTGGAGTGATAGCAGGCCCGACATCCTTAGCAACAGTAGGCTTTACTGTGCTCTTGAGGGTTGGTGCTCCAGGTTGATTCTTTGACCCAGTTGCCTTAGTATTGGAGGGCATCTTTGCCACCAACTAAGAGATCCTGACGTGTATATTCGGACAAATTACACAGAATTTATTGAACGCGTCCGTAGTATCTTAATCGCCAGGTTCGCTGCGTCATATGTTAACGATCAGGTGACAAGAGGGTTACTGCTGTGGTTGTCGGAATGTATGAGGGCAAACACACCGGATGTGGAAGGAGGCGGGTAAGAAAAGGTATGTATTAGAGAGATCAGGGCCCAAACACCTCAGTCAGTGTTTGAGGAGCAAAGATGTCGGAAGTCAATTGAATTGGACTGCTTTGTTCGAGGTTCGAGATCCCACTCATATCGATAGAATACCGCTAGTTCTAGCCGTACCGTAAATAGTTCCGCAAGGTACGAGGGGGCATTCAAGGTTGACCAACGAGCAGCTACGTCAGCCTCTTCCTCTCACAGCTTACTGTTTTCCTATGAATTGTTTATTTTGACGATCAGCTTCTATTCCCATTTGCCGTATCGTGTTATATTGACGACGGCGGGTCTGTCGTTGAGTGCTACCACAAGCAGGATCTACGTACACAGGGAACTTTCGGCATCTGATCATCTGCCTGGTGCTTGAACGACCTTCCCGGCCCCCCAAACGAGGAAGAGCTATTATTGGCACATACTAAGTAATCAACACTGGGAAGAATACGGACCCACGTACGATCCTGAGCATAAGAGACATTCCACCTCGTTACGTTCGCCGAACGAGGGGTTTTGCTTGCCTATTGCTTGTCCTTTCGGATAAGACCCGTAAAGTCCTACCATGGCCCAACAACAGGCGCAAAATGTTATGCGAAGGTACGTTATATCGAATATGGAGAACACAATCCATATCTCTGGCCGTCTACTGCTCCACCACTTATGACACAAAATATGATGTCCTTCATGTCCACATCCTAGGAAGCCCCTTCACCGAGCCATCTATATCAACAAGCGACCTTCGCTTACCTAAATCCCTACTTGTCCACCAGTGCACCTGCAGACGCATCAGACAATTCATTGAAAGCTACTGACCATCATGAACACTTAGAAAACTTGTGATAATAGGTGACGGTGCATGCGGCAAGACAAGTCTACTCAGCGTCTTCACTCTCGGGTATTTTCCAACAGTATGTGCATTTGTAATTGAATATGATGCCTTGCTAATGATAGGCAGCATTATGTAAGTCAAAGCAACTGGTTCGATCTAATTGAGGAAACGGTCCACGAATGGCAATTGAGAAGGTTACTGAACATCGATATCATTCCCCACGCAGGTACCTACCGTGTTTGAGAATTACGTTACAGACTGCAGGGTAGATGGCAAGTCTGTTCAATTAGCCTTATGGGATACCGCAGGTCAGGAAGACTACGAAAGATTGAGGCCGTTGGCATATTCAAAAGCGCACGTCATCTTGATTGGCTTCTCGGTCGACACACCAGACTCCTTAGATAACGTGAAACACAAGGTACATTCAAAGCAGGACCATATATCAAGCTTCGCCTGGTACTGACTTGTTGATTTAGTGGGTGGAGGAAGCCAATGAGCGCTGCCCCGGAGTTCCCATTATACTTGTCGGACTGAAAAAGGATTTACGAGAGGATCCGATGGCTCAAGAGGAAATGCGCAAGAAGTCATTACACTTTACAACGGAAAATGAAGGTACAAATACTGCCCGTGAGATAGGCGCTAGGAAATACTTGGAGTGTTCATCTCTTACTGGGGAAGGCGTGGACGATGTTTTTGAAGCAGCTACTCGAGCTGCCCTGCTTACCTTCGAAAAGAGTGAGAGGGGAGGATGTTGCGTGATTTTATGAGGCTTTGGAGGGACACTACCATGCGCACTGCTGTTCATACTACGTACTCACCGGGGCCTTGCCTGGACCCGATCATGCCTGCTTAGCATTTCTGGCGTTTTGGCTGAGGCGCTATTGTTTAATGGAGGATGCTTGCTGTGGCGTGCAGCCAGCAGAGAGCAGCCAGTAAAAGCATTAGATCAACCAACCATATGGATGCCTTTCATTGCGGAGACTGCGACCCAAAGCTTCCAGATACATGCCATTACATAATTTTTGCAAACCCTTTCGATTATGCTGGATGCTATGCTCGTAACGCCAGGCGCCGACCGCCATGCAAGAAACATCTAACCAAATGCAATTGCAGTGCCCACCCCATACCCCCCATTACATATACACACCCTCCTCTTCCATTCACCCCCTAGTCCACCCATGATCCCACCCCGCCCTCGGCGGCCCTTCCGTCTGCGCCCTAGCATACTCCGCTGGAATCCCCCCATTACCCACCAACCCCCCACTTTGCCCGACCTTCAATCCCCCATAGATCCCCTTCCTTGATACAGCCTGCCTATACAACCTTCCCCCGTCTCCAGCCCCTAACCTCAATTCCTCCATAGCCGCGCGCATCGCATTGTATTGTCTCTCTAATTCCAGTTCCCGTTGTGCTCGCTCGTTGTGCATGAGGAGTTGTGCGGCACGGTGGATGGTCCAGTGTCGGAGGGTGCGGTTGCGGGAGAAGCGGAGGGGACGGGGGGTGAGGGGGTGGTGGAGGAAGTAGCGGATTAATTCTGTAGAGAGGTATGCGTTAGGGGGTTTTTTTCGAGGAGGAGTAGGATGGAAAAGGGGGTAGCGGACTTATTCTGCGATCTTTGGTAGGGCCTTTGTCGGCTTTACGAGCTTGAGTAGGTGTCGTTGTGGAGAATGGAAATGTTGGGGTGTGAGAGGGTTGGTAGTGGCGGGTGCATGTTGCCAGACAGGAGATGGGTCTGCTTGGAGCGTGAATTGGGATGCGGAGAGCTGTTACGAGGGATTGGAGAGCGGGGGAGAGCTTCATTCTGGGGTGTTATTGGTCGAGAATAGCGAAGAGATGGGGGTGGTGAAAGTTCGAGGTTGAGGTTTGCTTTAGTCCTTTGCATAATAATATGCACAACTAATGCAACGCGCCAAACTCAGCGTTGAGCAACCACTCGGAACTTGTTATAAACTCCAAACAAGGAGCCGAATCATGATGGGATTCCACTATGGATTGGGATATTCTGGTGGAGAACTTTACGTGTCTACGTCCATACTCAGCTCAAGTATCTTTTTCAAGGCTTCTTTATAGATTCGTGTTCCTAGGAGTCACGCTCATAGAACAGCAAGGTTCTATGAGAAGACACTTCCCCAGTTGGACCACATGCACCCTTTGTTGGAGGCCTAAGGAACGGTCTTGATGCTCACTTGCTCGATACTGTTTCTCTAGTGGCTTGTATGAAATTGTCTTTTGCTGTGCGTTTGCGACTTCCGGATCGTTGCGGCCTACAGTGTGTCACTTAGCAGGATCCTGTGCTTTCTCACTCAGGGCCAATCTAGCACAGGCTCAAGCTGTACAGTCAGGCGCTGTCACTGTTCCAAGTCTACTAATACTGTTCTTACGTGGCGCATCAGAGGTCTCTTAACGGATATGACTCGTGTCAATTAAAACGGGGGCTCCACTGCCAGCATACTTTTTTGGACAAGGTGATACTGGTCTACAAGCTTTGTTCCTTTTCATCCATTGTCTGCCTTGCGAACAAGCTCGATTGAGATATAGCGGCCCAACATCGAGATTTCAATCGAGGAAAGGCCACCAAAAAGTCCTGGGCATTGTCCAACACAAAAGCCTGGCTCGATGCGGTGGTCTATCTGAGAATATCAAGGCTCAAGAAGTTCTTCCAGTCAAATGGCGTGGAATGAAACCTTGGACGGTTTCTGGAAGGCCAAATGAAATTCAGTGGGCACCATATCTAGGTCGAGGCGCACCAGGCTTATTTGCAACGCTGTACTACCATCGGTCGTGCACATGGCTCGGAGCGAACATTCCAAAGTTATGTAAAACCTCCGGATCAGCCCCCAATGACGGGTCGCCTAAGCGGGTCGCTTGAAACACTGGCACTGTTCACTCTTAGAACAACATTTCTTTACTAATCTTCACTAGAGCTTGGAGGCTTGTGGATCTCTGCGTCCGTGTCTACACCGCAATTGCGAATTTGGCAAGTGCATCCAACGAACATCTGAATATCAATTTAGATGACTTGCAGCCCCAGAAGCCGTTTCTGTCCTCCAATCGGACCGGATAGTACGCCCTGCAGATRTCCTTCCTCCGTCTTATGCRTCTTTTCTTCGCGCAGCTTCATTCACCTATGATTTACGCAGAAAAGATAGAAAATTTGACGGGATGAATGTCTGGGAAACCGTTGGGCAAAGAAGTGAGGTTAGGTTTTACAAGGGATGGAAGGAAGTTAAGCGGATTGAATTAGACACTTGCACGGCACGGGTCAGATAGCGCTTGGCTTTGTGGGGTAAAGACCATCAATCCTAGAAACAAATCTCACCCCGCGTCAAAGCCTATGACGTCCGCCGCGGCTWSTGCCTCAGTAACTATGGGATCTCAKTATTTATTTATTGGATGTTGTTGTGCTGTTTTTCCTTCTTCGCTTCTCAGCAAAGTTAGAGCTCTTACTTTTACGTCTTAAACGATTGTCTTCTTGGCAATGGCTATATTCAAGCGAAGTCCCAATGGAGGACGTGCGCCTTATTTTGGGTTGACAGGAGGGTGGCTTACCTTYTGGGTGTCAGTCGCGTGTGCTACTGATATGACTTTGTTTGGCTATGATCAGGGTGTTTTTGGTGCCGTCTCAGTGCCCAACCGCAACGTCAAGTCTTTGCTAACGGACCAGGCGGCGTCATTGTCACCCAGGATTTCCTCAACACTTTAAATCTGAATGGTAAGATATCATCTGTTGAAGGCAGGTGTGATGGAGGTAATAGGACCTGTAGGGCCTGAGCATACGTCGCTCCTTGGTACTGTCACCGCGCTCTACGATGTGGGGTGCTTTTTTGGCGCCATTGCCGCTTTCTCGATTGGCGAATATCTGGGAAGGAAGAAGGCCGTTCTTTTAGGGACCACCGTAATGTCCATTGGAGCCATACTTCAAATCTCGGCCTTCAGCGTTCCGCAAATGATCGTTGGCAGAATTGTGGCTGGTCTCGGAAACGGATTGAATACTGCAACTGCACCAGTTTGGCAAGCCGAAACGTCTAAGGCAGCATGGAGAGGAAAACTTGTGGTGATCGAACTAATCTTGAACATTGCTGGCTTCTCCCTCAGCAATTGGATAACCTATGGTTTCTCCTATGTTAATGGTCCCGTCGCGTGGAGATTCCCTCTGGCTTTCCAGTTCATCTTCATCTTCATCTTGTACGGAACAGTTCCATGGCTTCCTGAAAGTCCTCGGTGGCTGATAGCACACGAACAAATTGATGAAGCTGAACAGATCATAGCTGATCTGGAGGCTACGTCTATCGATGATGCGTATGTCATCACTGAGTCCAAAGAGATCCAATGGGCCGTTCAATATGAGCGCGAAAATGGAGTCGGCTGGATGGATCTCTTAAGAGGCAGAGGCGGCAAAGGAACTTCCACAATACGGCGACTGATTCTAGGGGCGGGCGCGCAGGCGATGCAACAATTAGCGGGTATCAATGTGGTGAGAACGAGCTCCTAACATCATCTGATATCAAAGATTCATCTGATTTCAAACATAGACAAGCTATTACTTACCGACTGTCCTCATTGAATCTGTGGGGTTGGGTGAGAAGATGGCGCGTTTACTGGCTGCATGTAATTCCGTCAGCTACCTTGCGTGAGTGGTTTATATACTCAGACAGGCTTCGAGCGTGACAAAGCTCACCTGCTTCCAGCTTCTCGATGATCGGTATTCCTAATGTTGAGGTAAGCCACCAGATATCTCATCAGTAATGCAATGACTCAGGAAAGGAAATAGAGATGGGGCAGGCGTAAGATGATGATGTACGCAGCTACTGGCCAGTGTCTCAGCTACCTTATGATCACCATTCTTTTACGGTACAATGAGCTCCCCGGCTACAGTGGTAGCAAGCAAGTCGCTTCGGCATCTGTGGCCTTTTTCTTCACGTGCGTCCTGAATCCCGTTCGAATCCTGAGTTTCAGTCATTGATACATGCACAGCTATTACATTTGTTTTGGTATAGGCTTCCAAGGCGTCCCGTGGCTCTACCCCACGGAGATCAACTCTCTTTCCATGCGTACCAAGGGTGCGGCTCTGGGTACTGCATCCAATTGGGCATTCAACTATATGGGTAAGAGCACGCCAATTGTTACCGCAGTCCTGCTAAACCGGTTCTAATAGTCGTTGAAATCACCCCCATCGGCATTCAATCCCTCCACTGGAAATTCTACATCATTTGGACCGTCTTCAACGCCTCTTTCGTCCCAATCGTCTACCTCTTCTACCCCGAAACCGCGGACCGCACTCTCGAAGATATTGACCGTCTCTTCCGAGACAACCAGGACATCTTGATCTTCAGGGATAAAGATGCTATCTCGACCAAGCGTCCTCTTGCTTACATCGAGCGCGAACAAGCTGAGGTAAGTGACCTCGTAAACACAAGATATTACATGGCAGTTTGACATTGACTGGCTTTGCTCGTGTCATTGAAAACATGCATCTGCTAACGTGAGATTCTCCAGGTGAGACGTAATAGCTCCATTATCAGTGCCAATCCGGAAGCGAACAAGCACAGACTTGCCGCGATAGAAAGGGCGAATAGAGGCGATTTCGATGAGAAGGCTGCTGAGCAGGTGGAAGCTGTTTAGGCGACATTCTGGAATGCTTTTCGCAGTTAGATGCCGTGTATATTATCATCACTTTGATAAAATTTTTGCGTCGGTGCCAATGGATGAAACGTCCAGGAAAAAATCACCTTCAATTTTTATCTAGGCGTGGATGAGACATGAGGACATTCTCGCCCTGATAATCACAACAATCCTAAGTCTCTGGCTGGGTGATATAGAATGGTGCAAGTTTCAACGCTATCGAGACCGCCTGAAAGTCAAACTTGGGAGCTATCTAATTCATTCTAGAGATTTCGTATTCGTCATTGCACATCAGAAAGAAGAAAAAACTAGACAATAGAAAGAAATTCAGCACCGCGTGACAATTTCTGACAAAGAAAATCGATCGAGACCCGTACCACCATTCCAACTTGCCACATCCACAATTCAATCTCCCCCTAAATCCTCCTCCCCACCATCTCCCCAAAATCATCCAACAGCTCCCCCTCCTCATTCATCAACCACCCCCCTAAATCCTCTTCCCCACCATCTCCACAAAATCTTCCAGCAGCTCCCCTCCTCCTTCCACAACCCCCCACCCACTAAATCCTCTTCCCCACCATCTCCACAAAATCATCCAACAACTCCCCCTCCTCCTTCAACAATCCCCTAAAAGCCCCATCCTTCATCAGCACATCCATCTCAAACCCAATATACCCCTTCAACATCTCCCTCATCTCCTCAAAACCCCCCTCTTTGAGCTCCCTGCTGCTGTAAATATACTCTAAGAGCTCAATGATATCCCCAGTACGCTCGGGATGAAGCGTGAATTTCGCAAGTGTCATGTGTAGATTTGAGAGAGCGAGGGTCTGGAGGGGGGGGATGTCGTATTGGTGGGCGAAGACGTAGAGATGCGCGTGGGAGAGGAAGATGGGGGTGTAATTTTCGTTGGGGTCTTGGTTTGGGCGGGGGGGGGGGATGGTGATGGTTTGTTGACTGGTTTCGTATTTGAGGGCGTGGAATGATTCTTTGAGGCTCTCTTTGGAGGATTTCTTGGGCTGTGGTTCCGGGGGACATTCTTCCGGAGGAGCTGGTACCTGTGCAGGTTCAACCGCAGCAGGTACATTCCACGTCCATATACCTCCCTTTGTTCTCATGCACTTTTTCGAGCCAAATGAACCCCAGCAATCGTCGAGTTTGACTTCTGGCTCCGGAGCAGGTTCTTCCGGAGGAGGCTCATCCCACACCACCTTTGTTTTCTTTCCGGTTCCCTTGCACTTTTTCGTGCCAAATCCCCCCCAGCTATCGTCGAGTTTGAGTTCTGGTTCTGGAGCAGGTTCTTCCGGAGCAGATACATCCGGAGGGGGTTCATCCGCCAGCATCTTTGTTTTCTTTCCACTTTTCTTGGACTTTTTAGGGCGAAAACTCCCCCAGCCGTCGTCGAGTTTTAGTTCTGGTTCTGGTTCTTCTGTCGGTGCTGGAGCCTCTTCAACACATGGAAGAGGTGGTTCTGTCTCTGGGGTACATGTGTCACTATCCTCAAATTTGGAGAGGCTGGGGGACCCGGCGTCAATCCAGTATTCAGCCGCAGTATAGTAACCCTTATAAGCCCACTCGATGAAGCGGGCGAAAGTGTCTTTGTCAACGCTATCAATGATTGTGAAATCATTTCTGGCTTTGATTTTGGCACTCAACGGCTTTGAGTGACGAGACACGAGTTGGCCGTGGATGTAGAGGGATTTGCCATCAACGATGAACCTTAAGGGCGCTGATGTGTAGATGCTGAAGGTTATGTCAGTGAGTGAGAGTGTTTGAGAAGGGAGGGAAGTATACTCTTCAGCTAGAGGTGACATTTCGTCGCAGCCTTGCGGGAGGGATGAGACTTGCTCGTGCTCAGGGTGCGACTCGTTCAAAATCAACATCAACCTGTCAATGGATAACACGTCTCAAGATAGCTGAGTAAACAAGGAATATGACACTCGTATTGTGTAAAGTGTAGCAAGCGATGGAAAGTGAGGTTGGAACAGACTTGGCGGGGCATGCACGAAGTTCGCCCTTCCCGCCGATGACCTGGTTGGTCATGCTATTCCTGCAATTATGATTGGCTGGGGCCCTGATAGGCCGGAGCAAATTGCATACCCTTCTATAGTAGGCAATAGCATACAGCTAAATCCTCACGGATATCATAGCTGATGATATATTGCTCTCAGTGGTACGAACACTCTAGTCTGCTATCTGTTGCTCATTCAAAAGTTCCCAAGCCTCAATAACTCGAGCACGACAGCGATCTTTCCAGGCTAACATTCAAATTCATGTCGACTTTGCCCAAAACGCAGCTGATAAAGTGGGGTTTGCATTTTGCATTGACTGAAAATACTCACATCGGTTCCTCTTGGCATGGGTGAACATGAGTATTGAACTGCAGTACTTTTCGAAGACTGAGCAGACAGACGTGCGCAAGATGTAGCAAATGTTTTCTCTCGAGATCATCCAATATTACTGCTGCTATTGTGATACCATACACGCAGTAAATACAGCTAATGCGCAGACCCTCTGCACAGCTGATCACAACTTGAGGGTCTGACAGTAAACATCTGAAACAGAGAGACTGTAGTCAGGTACGAGTTCAGGGTCATGTTGACTACCAGTGTCAGGAAGCCGAAAGATGGTATACCAGGAATCCCGAGCAACAGCCTTTGGCTGCTCTGGGGCAATGATTGGGGGCCTGGGCAGCAGCACCGAATGAGCATCCGTAGCTTACGTCGTGATCAGAGGGTCCCTAGAACAGTGTGACGTCTGTGCTGGCAGTCGAGCCAGCTTTCGCATGGAGTGAGTTGGCAGCCGTGATTAGACCTCTTACGGATACAATGGCTGACGACCTCGAGCTGAGGATGGGGTCTAGACATATAGACTCCAGAGTGGCTAGTTCAAGCCAGCTGAGAAAATCGGCAAGATTGGGGCTAATGTGGTGCTACCTTCTACTTAGGGCTAGGGTTCAATAGCGGCGATTATGACCGCGGCAGACTATGTCACGCTGGTTCAGTAACATCTTCATTAACCACGCGTAGGTTGTTGGACGAACGACCAAACACGGAAGTTGTAGAACGATACGCATCGGGCTACGAACGGTGGATATTGATGAGCCAGTGTTGAAAGACTAACGCAGAGATGTCACACGCTGGACTCGAGGCTATGGGTTCTGGGCTTCTAGGGTCATCCTTACCAGAGGCGACCACAAGCGCATCAGTGACATAGTCGTCTCATTCGATCAACAATCGCCTTATCACCTAAGCCAAAGAAAAAGGGCGCTCAAATGCAGCGTTCTTGTTGGCACGGTGCGAACCCACACTGTTCGACTTCTGTGCGTGTAGCAGCAGGCGATAACACGCCATACGGTCAAGTCATGCAGACTGTCTCGCCACCGTGCTTGTTCGCTACCTCTCGCAGCATGCGATATCTAGCTCAAATCCAATACTAGCGTTGAGAACAGCCTAGGCCCAGTGGCTGACCCCATCCAAGAAATAGCTAGAAAATCAGGCTATTGTCCTCAAACCGTTAGGATCAGCAGCTTCGTATATAAGTCTTATGTCGTTTGTCAGTTGGAAAACCACTTTGCCTTCCTATTGAATTATCAAGCTTTGACATACTGCTCAAGCTGCGTGAAGCTGACCAAGCATTTCGACGGTTCAGCTGCAAGCATGAAAGACTCAACTGAAGATGTTCTGCACTGTGGTGAGCCCGCAATCGTACGATTCCCGTATGAAACCAAGGAGATCGCCCAGGAGAGATCGCTCGACTATCCACCTCGTGAGCGCGAATACGAGCGTGATTCTGAGGGCAACCCGATTCTTCCATTCGAATATCAAGAGCATTGCTCACTTGGGAATGCGCTCCACCTCAAGGGCCACGACACCCATTCTTTTGGTCCGAGTGCGAAATTCAACGCACTGAAGCTGGATAATGGCCTTGAGCTTACCTACGGCGAAATCAATGGACTTGCCGGTGACTTCTTCGGCACAGAACAGCCGATCAGCGACGGTGGCAACGTTGAAGAACAGAAGCGACGATTCTACGAAGCATACAAGACCTTAGCCGAGTGGAAACTCAAGGACACCAAGGCCCATGAGCTGCTTGAGGTGTTGCAAACGGAGGCGAAAGCCGTAGACGAAGCTATCCGGAAAGGGGAAGACCCATCGACTGCATATGCTAAACTTTGGCCATTGATCACAACCACCAAATTTACGTTAATCACCACATTACGATCTGGACCTGGCTATGTCAAACTCGCCTCCCTTAACGTCGATCATTTCGGGCTGGACTCACGTACTGCATATAATGCAGGACACTTACGAGCTCTTGAAGAAGCAGCTCGTGGCAAGATCGACAACCTGCGCAGAGCCTACATAATGAACGCATTTGCCGACCATTTCCTTCAGGGTTCTTTCGCATCCGGACACTTGCGGACGCCCCGAAGAAAACTTGCTGGTATATGGTCATTACAAGCGAAGGTCGATTATCTTTCCTGTCTGATCCTTGCGATCGGCCGCTAATCCAGACCAGGCTATGCATGATGAAGACAACAAGAATGGTCTTTACGTCTCGAGCCCACCAGGCGCGAATTATACCGAGTGGAAAGCTTTCGGGGACACAAAGCTCCTCGATAAATTTCACGAGAAAGGCTTGCAGCAGTGTCTGCTGTCGATGAATGAGTCTGTGGACGAAATCTACCAAGCCTGGACGACCAAAACCGTCATCAAGCCTAAAGACTTTAAAGCGTGGCAGCATGCGCCAACGCTTGAGTCAGCGAAGTCACCCAAGAGTTTTCCACCTATGTATGACTCGGAAGGCAAAAAACGTTCATGAGAGTATAACAGGGCTCGCCGTTACATCTAGCGCCTATCTTAGTAAGTTACTTGAGAGATTCTATAGGACAATATCATTGAGGAAGTTAGTCATACCTATACATTATTACTAACATCTTGATATGATGAATGTTATCAAGTCAAATTAATTATATATAAGTGAAATTAGATAAATATAGCTAAAGTATCTAGGTATACAAGACTAGATTTACCTGGATTTTGAAGATCCTCTTAAAATGGTCCCCAAGCGTCTTCGCTCCAGGGTCTCTCTGGGGCTAAGGTACCTTAGTTTAGACAGTTTCAGGTCCAGCCCTGCAGGGCTGTCCGGCTGTTGGGTGAACCTCTCCGGGGGCGGGCCGCCGGGCTCTCGGCAAGCTAAGCTTGCAAGACTTGCATTTCTGATTTGTGTAACACTTTGAAACTCTTACCTTAGACGCAGTGAACTGTCCTATGCCTCGCTAATCGAAAAGAAATGCCCACCATCAGATTTCACATAAAGGATACCAAATCTTGACCTGATCTACTCCTGAATTTTAGGTTGGTCATTCTGGCTTGTCTCCTGTGGTTCAAGTGCTTCCTGTGAGCAATAGACTACGTTGGACTTGCTTCAGTACAACATCGATACTCGCTCTCGAGCATTTCGCAGCCTCAAAGTTGTAAATGTTTGTGCTCAGAGACAGCACAGGGTATTCATTAGTCCCTATACATAATTGAGCACCAGATTTACGCCCAGTGTGGCTTAGAACACAATGGCCAATACAACGCCACACTCGTCTACAATCAACATAACGCCTCTACTAAAAAAACTTCACAAACCTCTAGCCCATGGCCACGCAACTGCACAAGAGATATCCGCAGCCTTCGCCCTCATCTTCGAAGAAAACCGACTGTCCCAGATCCAAGCCGCTACGTTCCTAACGCTTCTAGCCACCACAGCCCGAGACAAAGATGCCGATGTCATTGCGGCATGTGCAGCTCGAATGCGTGAAGCTGCGTACAAGGTCGACTTGGGGCCTCTCCGTAGTCTCATTCAGCAGGGAGGAAGAGCCGAAGGAAACTATCACGGTGGCTTATGTGACATTGTAGGCACAGGCGGTTCTTCGCACCAAACCTACAACATCAGCACCACTGCATCCCTAATAGCATCTTCTTTGCTACTAATGTCAAAACACGGCAATAAAGCACAAACATCGGTCTCCGGAGCTGCAGATATTCTATCTTCTATAACGCCTAAACCCCCAAATCTTCTAGCCTCAAATGCCGAGAACATCCCAAAGATCTACGAAAATACATCCTATGCTTTTCTCTTCGCGCCAAATTTCCACCCTGGAATGCGCTTCGCCGCTCCGTTACGTAGGGAGATGGGTATCCGTACTATTTTCAATCTAATGGGACCACTTGCACATCCGATTGAGGAGCTAGTAGAAGCGAGAGTCGTTGGCGTTACTGAGGGGGCCTTAGGGCCTGTGTTTGCGGAAGCATTGCGGATATCGGGGACGGAGAAAGCTCCGGGAAGGAGGAAGGCGATGGTTGTTTCTGGACGGGAAGGCCTGGATGAAATCTCGTGTGCTGGCTTGACGGATTGTTGGATGTTGCACGAAGTGCGTAGTGATACAGGCAGGTATCAGCAGATGGGGATCGAACATTTCCAACTACAGCCGAGCGATTTTGGGTTCCCCTCACATCCTTTGAGCGCTATACGGGGCGGTGATTCACCCAAGGATAACGCGGTCATCTTAATGCAGCTGCTGGAAGGGAATTTGAATGAAGATGACCCGATTCTCCAGGTTGTGCTTATGAATGCAGCGGCGGTGCTGGTCATCAGCGGGATCTGCGATGCTGAGGCTAGCAGCATGGGTGAAGGTGATGATGGGGTTGTAATTGAGGAAAGGGGACCGGGAAGAGGTATGTGGAAGGAGGGAGTGAGGAGGGCAAGGTGGGCGGTGGAGAGCGGTACTGCGTTGAAAAGCTTGAAAGCCTTTACGGAGAGATCGAATACTTTGGGTAGTGATTGATGGGGTTTCAATCTACACCGAAGCAAGAGGGTGGCCTTGTAGGTTTCCAAATAAATTTAGGGTCTAGGACGTAGAAGGATTTACCCACCTGGGGGTGCAGAAGCCCGGCTGTGGGGAGTATTGCTCGCGCCCGAGCGACCACCTCTAGGCTATCCCTAGGAGGTGTTTCACATCTGCATTACAGGGCTGTGCGGTTGGGGGGCGAACCGGACTGTAATTAGAAGCAGCACCAGTAGCAGCGACATTATAGATACAGAAGTATTGCACCATGATTACCAGACAGTGACTGATCCAGGTACAGCAGTACCCCTAATACGAGTCTGTAAGCCCTCTTAGGCAAAGTTTGCAGCGCTGTGGCGCTGTGGCGCACGGGAGATTGAGGTGGCTCAGGTAAGATTAGGGCCACATTGGCATTCAGGAGGATACATATTGAACATGTCTCCTTCAAGCGATGCACGCTTCTTAATGTCATTGTTCTCCCTGAGAACATTATGTCATCCTCCGTTCCCTTAATCACAAGCAGGATTCTTATCAAAAATTGAAGCGGGAAGCGGGTTTATTGGTCATGTTCGATTTCGAATATCTTTGTATCTGTGACTCTAAGGCAACATGTATCTGCCTCGAGCTAGACCGACTCGGTCTTTGTTTGTAGCTCTAGTAGTCTTTCTTGGTGGTCTCACGCTGTTTTGGCAACAGCATCCTGTATGGTCATTCTCGAGGCCTGCACTGCCGACAGAGCAGACCAATGGTGAGTTTTGGAAGTCAATTTCTGCCTTGTTGGCTGCCGCAACACCTCGATGCCGTCCTCCGAAGAAGACATGTACCGCAAAGCCCATTTGGTGGGACGATGTTCACACTACCGCTGATACTACTCCTCAAAATTGCCTCTCCATGCCGGAATCTTCTATACAGGCCATGCGGGAGAGTCATCAAACATACGTGCAAAGAATCGCTACCTCCCGACCCAACATGAGCTATGTGCCCGAGACGAGAGGCTTAGTCACAACAGCGGGAACAGAATATCTCCCTCATGTAATAATATCCCTTCGAATGCTCCGTAAAATTGGCTGTCAACTTCCGATGGAAGTGTTCCTCTCTACCCAACGCGACTGGGAACCCTCCATCTGCAACACTGTCCTCCCCTCCCTAAACGCTCGCTGCATCGTACAATCTCCCTACCTTCATACAACAGCCAACAATGAACCGCCATCGCGCTATCAATCGAAAATCGTCTCTATCCTCACTTCCACTTTTTCCGAAGTCCTCTTTCTCGACGCAGACTGCTTCCCCGTCATCGACCCAACAAAGGTCTTCACCACCGCCCCCTTCACAACCACAGGTCTCGTCACTTTCCCAGACTATTGGGCCACTACTGCCTCACCAATTTACTACTCCATAACCCAAACTCCCTTTCCTGCCTTAGACAAGCATCAAACCACCGAATCCGGCCAATTGTTCATCTCGAAGCCCCACCACGAGCAATCCCTCTTACTAGCTCTGTACTACAACCATTTCGGAAAGAAGTTCTACTACCCCCTTCTCAGCCAAGGCGCCGCGGGAGAAGGCGACAAAGACACCTTCCTCGCCGCTGCATCTTTCTATAACGAATCCTATTACCAAGTGCGCACTGGCGTGAAGAGCCTAGGACACATGGTAAACGACCATATGGATGGCTCAGCCATGATCCAATACGATCCTGTAGAAGATTATCTCTTCACTTCCTCCCCAGCAGACTCCCAAGCAAACCCCAATCCCAGCCCAAAGCCAATGTTCATCCACAACAACTTCCCAAAGTTTAATCCGCGCCTCCTGTGGACGGAGCATCGCCACATCATCGCTGATCCCACCACAGGGKCTTTCCGTCGCCCATGGACCGCGAAACAGGAGGTGCTGGATAGCTTTGGTTTCGATGTGCAGAAGAGTCATTGGAGAGAGATCCTTTGGGTGGCGTGTGAGCTTGAAGGGAAGTTCTGGGCATGGGAAGGTGTAGATGGGATTTGTGAGAACACAAGGGCGTATGTGGATGAGGTTTTTGGCGTGACGAACGTAAGGGGAGGTTCTGGACATGGGAAGGAGTAGGTGGGATTTGTGAGATTACGAGGGTGTACGTGGATGATGTTTCTTGGTGAATGTCGATTATAATGACTTTCTGATATTTCTTGATACCAATTTCTTTTGGATTAGGGGTGTTTATGTGTTAAGGCAATCATTCTGTGCGTTAATGCCGTTCTTGTATGTGTTATTGCCAATAATTCATTTAGTGTTATTTCGATCTATGCATTACTTACTAAGATATCTCAGTCCGCGAAGTCAGGTCTTACAATCTCACTCGCCCTGCACCAACCCATCTCAATTTCCAAATCAGAAGTCAACTAATTCTTCTTGAAGACTCGTATTGAACAGAACTTCAGCTTCGCCTTACGAAATCATTACCATCCCTTGGTCACTCCATCCCACATACCAATTCCATCTACCCAACAGCTACCTTCCCACCCCCCTCCCCCTATATTAGTCCGTTGCTCAGTCTCTCAACTTCCTTGCCCACAATCTCAGCTATAAAATGGGGCAATTCTCTATCTCGTGTTTCGGGATGTGTTATTGGCATGTGTACCTATAACCCTACATACCAGCGCACCTACAGCGAATGCAGATTCCTTATTGCTGGACAGATGATTGTGCTATGACGGGGCATCCTGCAATGCGAAGATAGGAGCCATAGTGTACCATCTCCCAGGGATGTAACTATGGATATCTGGTGTGTTAGTGTTCAATGCTCTCGGTATTATCGATGCATGACCTAGGCAATGTTTCTCTGAGCAACGTTTACCATGAGGTTGAGAAGCTTTTACATTGGACATTGTAGGCAGGTTTTCCAGCAGCGAGTTGCTATAGTTTTTAGCCTTTGGGAAAGGATCTCAATGGGATAGCCGGATTGTTTTAATTGACAAGGATTAACAGTCCACAAGCTATCTTTGACAGATTTGCCAACGTTGTGGAATCAAGCGTTCGGATTTCATGAAAAGGGTTTGAACAGAGCTTCAACGATGAAAATTATCGTGAGGCCTTTTCAAGCGGTTATTGAATATTGTTGAAGAGTGATTATAAGGGTATTGGATAAGGCTTCAAGCAGCGAGTTAGCAGGTGTCCACTCTATTATGTCTTACGGTAAAATCAGAAGATACATCTGTGCATAAGCATAACTCTTCTTTGATATCCAATATAAAGGCAAATGCTTGATATATCTATGGATTAATTATCTCTCCCTTTATCGTTCCACTGCAAACGCCCACGCTAAATCACACATACATGCATGCAAAACAAGCAAAACAAGCATCACCATCATCTCGCTCTCCTCCCTCTCCTCCGATTAAACACTCTTAATCCCACAAATGCAAGAACGCGGTAAAGCGATCCCAGCAAAAACAACATCGCCATATCCAATCCAAATCGATCCAAGGTGTACCCAGTACTTTTTGCAGCCATACCAATCTGATAGAGATATGCGTAAGGTGTTACATTCTCGGTGAAGTACCCTTCAGCAAGCCAAGTTCCAGGGGACATCCTCCACAGCCACTGCATATGCCAATTGGTTGCGACCCGCAAGGTAGGACTCACTCCACTGATGATGCTTACAACTAAGCTCGCCATCGTTGCTACCAAAGGGCCGTCTTCACGACGAGTTATCATGGAGACGCAGGACGCGAGACCGTAGATGCAGTAAAAATAAAGGAAATTGGCGATAAAGGAGGCACTCCAGGAGATTTTCGGCGTTGCGAGGATGATGAAGAAGACGGTGAAATGGAGATTGGCAAGGAACATTCGGGGAAGGGTTGAGAGGACTTTGCCGAAGTAGTACGCGAAGCGGTTGTGTCCTGAGGACGCTTCGCGTAGGTAAATAAGCTTTTCCTCTCCGAAGATTTTCACGCCAGGAGAGGAAGCGGTGAGGCCGATGGCAAGGGCGACGAGGAGAGCGAGTTCAGGGATAGAGGCGAAGTCGGTGGAGGAAGACAATAGCTCGTAAGGATGGAGATAAATTCCTCGAAAATCGTTGCCCTTGGCATTGACTTGCGCCAGACCGAGAAGGAGGCCAGCGAGAGCTGCGACGCCAATCTCGAAGTAGAGACTTGAGCGACGGCGGTATTGTTGGAGGAGGGAGCGGTTAAGGCAGAAGTAGATTTGGCGATACCAAGGGGCCCCACGCATAATAACCGTCTTCCTAAGGGCAGCTACTTCGGATGGAGAGGGGCCAACCATGGATTGAACGGGTTCAAGATTGGCTTGTCGATAACTCCATTGCTCCGTTAAGGAGGAGACGCTTGTTTCCCCTGACCTCTTGTATAGCTTTCCTTGCCCTCCTATAATGTCCATGATCTGGTCAGCAATATTTCCCTCTTCGGGGAACTTGAAACCACATTGCTCGAAGTATTCTCGCACATCTCTTTGTTGGCCAGAATAGAGGAGTCTTCCCTCGCCAAGAAGCAAGAGGCTATCGAGTGCGTCGAATATCTCATGGCGTGGCTGGTGAATTATCGTAACGACGGTAATACCTAGATGGGACAGGGCTTTAAGTGTCATGATAATCGATGTTGCAGAGGTGGAATCAAGGCCAGAGGTAGGCTCGTCAAGGAAAAGCGCCATAGGGGCTGCCGCTAACTCAATCCCGATACTGACACGCTTGCGTTGCCCTCCGCTTATTACTGGTGCTTCGGTATCGCCGACTAGAGAATCTTTGACGTGGAACAAGTTCAGACACCTAAGTAAGATGTCCACATGCATGTGTATGTGATTCTCTTCCCAGTCTGTAGGCAGCCGAACACGAGCAGAGTGTAAGATGTTCTCCCGAACCGTTAGATCCGGTAAAACGATATCGTCCTGAGGTACATAGCCGATGATCTTCTTGTATTTCGCAATCGTACCGGGGCTGCCGTTAACTCTGGTGATTCCACCAGTATGGGCTTGGGAACCCATCAGAACATTGATGAAAGTAGATTTTCCCGCTCCAGATGCACCCATCACCCCCACTAGAGTTCCGCTTTTGATCTCGCCACTTACTCCGGATAGAATAGGCTTCTTGGATCGCTTTGGTTGAAAGACAAGGTTTTCGAATGCGAAGGAAAKCCCAAAGCTTGAGGCAACTGTAGATCTCGATAAGGACTGCACGAATTGCTCAATGTCGGGATCTGTCTTCTCATCCAGAATAAGGCCCCCATCCTCCTCTTCGAAAAAGGAATACTCGTTATCCATAGCTGCCAAAAAGCCAGTGTTAGCCCTTCTGACTCCGGAAATCCTAGATTCTAAATGAACATTCTCGTTGCTATTGCTCTCGCTTAGATTACTATAATGCTTGCTCCGAGAATCTCTGGTGGAGAAGGGGAGACCATGACCTAGGCGTTTGACCTTGTGCCGCGTCCCTGGGTTGATTTTACGTCTCCCCCAGATGAATTTGGTAGCAGATGTTGCCATAACAATCCAAAGATCGAGTAGAACGAGGGCAATGAGAGGGAAGATTGGTCGGTCAACGGAAGAACCAGCTGGACAGACAGCGCTGAAGCTACATTTGAGTGCTTGGTATGCGCCTCTAGGGCAATAAGAACCAGCAGGGCACAGAATCTGTCGATTCCCAGGAGGCGGACAATAGGACCCTTGAGCGCAAACAGCAGGCTCGTAGGGACCCATCGGGGGCGTTGCAGCCCCAGCTAATCTGGCTATCTGGGCTTGCGGGAAGGGAGGACAGTAAGTTGGCAGTAGTGTTTCGGTATTGTTCGCGCCTGTCATAACATTTAGGTCAGCTTTAGTTCGAATTTACACACCGTGATAAGATAGCGCTCACACAAGAAGCCAAGGTTACAACCCGAGCTTTTCCACGACGTAGAATTCTGGATCACCACGGGTACCGTGCCTGGCATCCAACACGGCAGGTCTTTTCCCAATTCGATCGCTCTCAACTCTTGGTAAAATTGCATAGAAGCCTGTGTGTCGTTCTTGCCAGTGCATTGCTGGTCCTGCGCAAAAGTGGTTGTGTTAAAGGGCACAATACTGTCGTCGGCAGGAAGATTGTTAGAGCCAGTAATAGAATCCTCATTAGACGTGGTGTTGGCAATAAGAGGCACAAAGTGACCGTTCAGATCAATGTAAGCTGTAGTAGTATTAGGGGGATTGCTATTAGAGTAGACCGGGTCTTTGAGTGATGAAGTGTTGTTTTCCAGAGCCCAGAACCATTTCCCGGCTTCCCCAGAATACAGATCTTCTGTTGCATTTCCGATGCATCGCCACGCCTCCCCAGATAGTTCCTCCTGTAATGCACATCTGCATGCTCCAGTATCAACGAAGAACGGCCCTTTGGGTTCACTTGCCTGGAGCGTCTCGGTGAACAACTGGGAGCCGGCAGCAGATTGGGGACCGGTGCCAGACATGTTTGCCAAAATTAGTGGGGAATGAAAGGGTTCACAACATGATTAGTAAATCACTAGAACAATGAAAGACAAAATGATAGTAGATGGGCATAAGAAGAGTTGTAGGTGTTGTAGGTGACACGGAAAAGTCGGTAGTGAATGAAGAAGTGGCGATGGCGATCGCAATAGGAAATTCGGCATGGTGGCTGACGACCAGCCTGACGAGGCTGAGTCAAATAAGCATCTCATCACGTTCATCGATTCCGAAGCACCGATAACACGCATTGCCCTCGTTGATGTTTTAAATTATAGTGGCTGTAGCCTGCCGGGAACCAACATGTCTGAATCCTTMTCGGAGAGGCACGCTTACCCTACATTTCTATTTCAGTCCGCACTCATTTCAGAAAGTCTTGCGGACAAGTCATTCGGATCAGTGGCAGATCGAAAGTAGAATGAGTATAAGCTAGTAACAGACCCTGGCGGTTATGCACAGTCCCTATAAGCACGAAGCCGCAAGTTCCGAAAGTGTAGTGAAGAACCTGAAGTTCGAGCAAACACGCTCCCAAGGCCTCCCGCCATGTTTCACTACAAGTTGGGTGTAATCTAGGAGAGATGAAGAATGCCTGAGAATTCTTCACCCGCTGGCATAATTGCGAGATACCGCAAGCCTTTTGTTTTCAGAAAATGTAGCAGTGACAATGACTACATTGGCCAGCGGCGGATGTGCATTTGTTGAACATGGATTTGCGCAAAACGAGGGGATGGATAAGATATTGATGACTTTGAGTGAAAGGGTGCTCTGGTAGGACAGCTGAGAGGAGTCTTGGCAGGGCCGGCAACTAATACCCCATTTGGTTTGGTGGCCGAGTCTTGACCTTGATACTAAAACAAAACCTACCTACGTCAATCCGTCTGTCTGATATTTCACCACGAGCACCAATCCTTACGGTCATGCATATTCTTGTTGTCAATGATGACGGCCCACCCTCGTAGGTCCTTCTTGAACAATCGAATCTTCTGTCATTAATCGGCCTCAGCAACCAGTCTTCGCCCTACATCCATCCGTTCGTGAAAACTCTCCAAAACGCAGGCCATCAAGTCTCCGTGGTCCTGCCACACGAGCAGCGTTCATGGATAGGCAAAGCCCATTTTGTAGGCCAAGTAACAAAACCAACGTATTTTCGGCCAGGCAATGTTCACAAAGATGACGGTACTACACACGACAGACCATTACCTCATGATGAAGGTGGTGAAGAATGGATCCTCGTAAATGGGAGTCCCGCAACCTGTACTCAACTTGGCCTCTTTCATTTCTTCCAGGATGAGCCCCCGGTTGATCTGGTTGTCTCAGGCCCGAATTACGGCAGGAATTCCACATCTCTTTTTAGTCTATCGAGCGGTACGATAGGCGGGGCAATGGAGGCTGCTGTCTGTCAGAAGAAAGCCATTGCCCTCTCTTTTGCCTTCTATAGTAGAGAACATGATCCAGACCTGATTGTTGGTGCATGTCGTCATTCCGTCAAGCTTATTGAACATCTCTATAATAATTGGGGCTCAGACGTCGATCTCTACTCTTGTAATGTGCCCGTCATTGCAGGTATCGAGAAGAACAAAGTCATGTATACGAAAACCCTGCAGAATTATTGGACATCGGGTAGTTCCTTTGAAGAAATTGAAGCAGAGGATGATGAGGACCCGGAAGCTCGAGAGAAAGAGATACGAGAAACTGGCGAATGTGCCGCTTCGAACGATAAGCCCACAAGACACAAGCATCGCCATTTCAAGTGGGCGCCTAAGTTTGCAGATGTTCAGAAATCTATCGATGCCAGCCCTCCCGGCAACGATGGCTGGGCCATACATCAAGGGTTCACAAGGTAACTCATGTTGATCTCGACTATCGTTAGCTATACTGATAAGCATCGCAGCGTCACGCCTTTGAAAGCTAATTATTCGCATGCCTCAAGCATTTCTCCCGGAGAGCTCAAGCTGTGAGTAAGTTGGAATGTACATAATTCTGCATATATAGACGTATAAACCGATCTTCATGCACTTTATCTACTATCCTTTTCCGTTCGCTCAAGAATTGGATCGTATGAGTACCTCCAAGATTCAGCACAGCTGGAACATTCTCTATTCGATACTTATAAACATATACCGCCATCTTTTCACAGAGATCTGAACTTATGGGTTCAATCCAAAGAATCACCTGCGTCCGTCACTGTTCCGGGTTTCTGATCATCGTGTACATAGGCCCCCCACGCCTCCTCAAGCTTCCGATACAAGCTGTTACGCCATCATCGACGCAGACTCTTACGTCCTCCCACTGATCCACTCCGCGCTCTCGAAGAACTTCCCCAGACATTTCTACAAATACATCACCTCTACAACCCAACTACCTCACCCCACCGCCCGCCTTCTACAAATCACGCCCTACGAATCCATAGACTTCACCCACGTCCTCGAACATCCCACAACCTCCCTCGCGAACAGCTACATCATCCGTAAAGCCTTAATACGCAAACACTACCTGCACAACACAGTCACAAGCTGGTGGAGCAAACACCCAAACGACACTGACCTGAAGGGACACGTCCCGCTAACTGTCGCTTTCGAAGTCGATTATGCGGAATTTCTGGATGAAGCACTAGCAGAATGCTGGGAATTGCATGAGAGTTTCGCGAAAGAGGAACCGGAATGGTGGGTTTTGAAGCCGGGGATGAGCGACCAGGGACAGGGTATTAGACTTTTCAGCAGTGAAGATGAATTGCAAGCTATTTTTGAAGAGTGGGAAGGGGATGAGAGTAGTGATGAAGACGAGGCAGAGACTCCACCGAATATTAATGGGCAGTATGTAATAGGTGCAGGCACGATGACGTCTCAGCTTCGGCATTTCATTGCTCAGCGGTACATACATCCGCCTCTGCTACTGAAGGATCATGGGAATCGTAAGTTCCATATCCGCTGTTACGTCCTCGCTGTGGGCGCTCTTCGCACATACGTCTACAATGACATGCTTGCCCTCTTCGCCCCGGACGCCTACACTCCTCCTACTATGGACTCCCTAAACCCACGGATCCACCTCACGAATACCTGTCTTCAAGACGGCTCCCGCGAAGGTACTGTTCTTCCCTTTTGGGACCTCTCCAACAATTCCAGCACCTCCCCTACTCTTGCCCAGGATTGGAAAGAATCGGTCTTCAATCAGATTTGCGCCGCGACTGGGACGCTCTTCGAAGCCGCAGCGCGGGAGCAAATGATACATTTCCAGACACTTGAGAACGCGTTTGAGGTCTTTGGAGTTGATTGGATGGTCGATGCGGGAGGGAAGGCGTGGTTGCTGGAGGTTAATGCGTTTCCGGATTTCAGGCAGAGTGGGAGCGTGGGAGAGGACGTCGTGAAGGGGTTTTGGGACGAGGTTGTAGGGAATGCTGTTGGGGGTTTCTTTGGTAAGAGATTGGAGACGGGGGAGGGGAGTTTAAGGAAGGTGCTTGATGTGGATTTGGGGAGGCGGTAAATCCACGATTGGTATCCTGAGAGTGGGTATTTGTGTCTAAAGCCCGGACCGCATCGGATAGACAATTCACTTCTTCTTCGCAGCCCCTTTCCCAAAGAAGTCGCTCATCTTCTTCATCCCCTTGGTATCCACCTTCTTCAGATCCCTTATACCTCTCGACTCTCCTGCTTTCTTCCTCTTTACTTCCTCCTCTTCCCTCCGCTTCTTCTCCGCGCGAGTCTCTACCGCGTCGTCCTCTTCGTACATGCTTCTTTTCCTACTGAAGTCTCCTAGTGATCTTGAAGCAAGCGCTTCAGCGCGTAGTTTCGCTATATCAGCTAGGTGTCTATTGAGAGGGGCGAAGTCTATGGGACTTTCGGCGCTCGAGAGCAGGGTTTCGAGGGTTGTTGATTGCGAAGGGGAGACGTAGGAGGATATCATATATGATATTGCGGTGCGCAGGCGGAGGAGATGATATAGTGAGGTGGTGTTAGATGTGGAGATGGGTTCGTCAGGGATGGTCATGTCTGTGGCGGCTGAAGTAGCCGATGCTTTTGAATCAGAGGTTGTGGTACTGATTTGTGAGTCTGCGGTCTCTGATATCGTTGATTCTGACATTGGAGTATCATTTTGCGATGCATTGGCCTCGGAGATGGAGCTTTCTTCTCGTGTCAATACTAAGATGGGTGTCTCTAGCGCTTTGCGGATGAATTTCTCCTCAATGGTACTAGGTAGCCCCTTTGCGATCATACTCTCTGCCTTCAGAATCAATTCTCTCAAGAGCTTCTCCACGCTAAGCCTGTACATCTTCTCGTCTCCTGCGTCGACAGTGTCACATACAGCTTGCATTCTTTCCTCCATTGCCTGGCGAGTATTCGCATGGCTTGATATGTGGTTAAAGTGCTTCGATTTCTCAGATAGCTTCTCAAGAAGGTCGTCTGCCGACAGGAACAAGCGTTTCTTGGACGGCGAGCCCGCTGCCGATGGACTCGCGAAGCAGGGGAGTACAAGAAAAAGATAGTCAATTGGTGTGGCAATCAGAAGCTCGGCATTCTTGAGCACGTAGCCATCTGAGATCGGCCTACTGGTCGCTGGCTCAATGTCAAGAGGAGTTTCTTCATGTGCGACATGATTTCTCTCCGTCGAGCCTGCCTCTTTCGTATTCTCAATCCCAATTATTTGCCCTGTAAGCCCGGCTCTGCCAATGAGCCAGCTTCGGGATGCTGACTTCGGCGCTGCGACCTTGGAAAATTCGTAGATGCCCTTCTCTGGGTCAAAAAGATATCGACTCGGATTTGACGTTCGAGGATGGGCTAGAGTACAGATTCTGGCCTGTCGTGATCGGCCTTCTGTGAGAATGAGAAGCTTGGGAGGCTGGGTGGCCATTGTATTTCGGGCAATGTCACGTCCATAAGTGTAGATCAGGTTTTCAATTTCTGCTCTGAATGTGTACACAAAGCAGAAGTGCTGAACTTCTTGGCACTCGGAACGCGTGACGCGACGCGCTAGAACTAAGGCTCTAGCCGCAGCCTATCATAGTGGGCTTTTTGAGAGCTGTTGATATGATAACACCTCGCCCAAAGACTACTATGCTCTAGGAGAAAATTTCTTGGGATTGCTAAGGCTCCCACCCAGCGCCCCCGAGGAGTACAGTGTGGCCAATTGCTGGCAAATTGGCCGCTTCTGCGGGTAAAATGTTAAAGTAGAAGGGAATCGAGCTTCAACATCAAATTATGGCTACTGGTAAGAATACATGATCTAGGATGACCGGGCTGCCAGTTGACCATCTATAGGGCACCTTGAGCCCAAATGGCCACCGCGATCGCCCTACGAAGCTTTGTCAAGTTCCCCGAAAGGACGGCAGAAGATACGCCAGTACCAAGACCGAACGTCACCATCGCCATCCCCTTTGAAGAGATCCTCAGCGACGCCCAACCTTCGCAAGTTTTGGAAACGGCCAGAAGAGCAGCTAAACGTCGATGGCGATGATGAAGAAGATGAAGAAACGCTACAACTGCAATTGGCGGCTCTCACGGCGAAGATCAAGCTAAAGAAGCTCCAGGCGAAGAAGCACAAAGCCACTGGGCTTGCTGCAAAAGTAGAGAGTGAAGATGGCGCAATTGATCGACCGGTAGGGAAAGAAAATACCAGACCCTCTTACACCGAGGACACCTTAGAAAAGCCAGCATTGGTTCGATCAAAGTCCGCGGCAGACGTTCAAATACCAGTCTCGCCGCAACGAAAACGCATTGTCGCCGAAGAAGCCCGATCACCTGGTCGAGTGTTGTTGGGCATCGATAAAGGCCTGAAGGGGAAAAACATCTCGCTACGTAGGCCCGTCGGTGAGGGTGCCCAAAAGGACGATGACCCTTTCGCTAGGACTCCTAGTACCGCAGCTAGGACTCTCGGCTCTGTAGTTAGACCTAGAACTCAACAACCGACTGACTCAGCTAGACCAAAGTCCTTTAGTGAGAGGATCGCGGAGACACGCCAGCAAGACAGAACGCAGAAGGACAGAGCAAATCTGCTTCGAAGACAGAGAAGTACGGGGTTTGGAGTCGACCAAAAAGATATCAATGCATTTCAGCAGGCTGCTGAGACTAAATCAGGAACGACTGAGAATCGACAACGTCAGGGTTCTCGAGTGGGCACGGTTGAATTTACAAGAGAAGAGATCTTGAAAGCCGCAAGCCAGCCAAATGGAGGTTCAATTCATCGAAGCAACACCAGCGCAAGTATCCGCCGTCCTCGAAAGCAAGGTAGTCCAGTGGACGACATCTGGCTGAATCCTAACGCCCCACCCGAACTCTCGAAACCGTCGAAAACCGTCTCAAGTGCTTCAAAGCAGAATGCTCCATCACAATCACCGCAGCCAAAGGCCGCAGAGCCTCCTACACCAGCTCCAAATCCGGAAACCGCGTCTTTCTTCGAACCCTTTTCATCACTACATCTGTCAAAGCGTGATCTCCCACACAGTTTCTTGACTCAAAATCTCTCTGGGAAGCACATCTTCTTGCTGCCGGATCTTCTTGGGGCAGTCAAATCTCCGGACTATCAACTACCGGACATCGCAGAACCAGATCATGTAGTGCTTGCTATCCTTGCATCCAAGTCCGACCCGATATCCCACAAAGGCGCTCAAAAATCTACAAGCGCTGATAAAACCACAGTATCTGAAGCTGTTGAAAGTGAACAGAATGTGAATGGCAAATATATGGTCTTCACCCTCACCGACTTGAAATGGACTGTGGATCTGTTCCTCTTCACCACCGCGTACACGCGTTTTCGAAAGCTCACGCCTGGAACTGTGGTGGCGCTGCTAAATCCCGACGTTATGCCTCCGCCTCCTGGAAGAGCGGATACTGGTCGCTTCAGCCTCAAGCTCACTTCCAGCGACGATACCGTACTTGAGATTGGCACCAGCAGGGACTTAGGATGGTGCAAGAGCGTTAGGAAGGATGGCAAGCAATGCGGCTCCTGGATCGATAAGCGACACACTGAGTTCTGCGAATTCCACGTCGATGTTGTGGTGGAGCGCACAAGGCGAGGTAGAATGGAGGTCCAGGGCATGAGCGCTCCCTTTGCGCCTGGGGGCCGAAGGGGAGGGCGGACCGGTTACTTCGGTGACAAAAGGCGAGGGCGAAATCATCCGCCGAATGATGGCTTTGCAAGAGAAGGAGCTCAGTATGACCGTGGCACAGCATCTAGGTACTTCGTTGGACCCTCAATACCTGGCGGCAGGAGTGCTGCGCAGCTGTTAGATGCTGAAGGTACAGTAGAGAGAGGCAGTAAAGAAGAGAGGGTGCGAAAGCGCCTAGCTGAGCGGGAAAAGGAGAATGAGATCGCCAGAAAGTTGGGAGAGGGAGGCAATGGCGCGGGGAGCGAGTATCTACGCATGCGACAGGGTAGCGAGGCGTCAGCGAGGGATCAAGCTGAGCCACAAGCGGCTGATCCTGTGGATGCAGCGTCTTTGGGTTTGCTTGGTAATAAAGCCACGGGTGTTCATTTGAGTCCAATAAAGAAGAGGAAGGGCAGTACAATGAATATAGAAGGATCGCGGAAGAAGACCAGGTTTGTTACGGATAGAGGCATTAAAGAGGCAGGCAGGGAAAGCTTGGGGGGAGATATCGCTGGTCAGGGTGGCGATCAGTTTGATGACGATGATGGATTAGAGGTTGTTTGATCAGCCTTCACGCTCCGCAGATACCGCACCGCTCCAAGGTGCTTCTTGATATACCTAACGCAGCAACCTTTCTGAACGAGATATTTGAGGCGCCATTAGAACTATTGACGCAAAGATACTGACTGTGTAGTCTCCCAGCCTTTGACACGATTTGCTTTGCGAATAGTGCTGGCCGACGACGTCACCCTAACGCCTTGCGCCATTGTTTACTTAGGGCTACTGCAAGGACGTTGATTGAGACACAGAAGTCCTAGATCTTGGATCATTGTTACGAAAAATCAATTCAGAAGCGTTGTTTGCAATGAATTCCATTCTGTGTGCTAGAGCTGAGACAGTCCTTCCTTTCCTTGCTCCTTCCTACGATCACCAGTATGTTGAATACGGTGCTAGGAGCTGCACGAATCCGTTGCTCCCCAGATAGCAACGTGCTTAGCCATAAGTTCATTGTGTTGCATCAGGTTGGCGAGCATCGGCGTGTAGGAAATGGGAGGAGAAATTCTCAGAAAATGAAATCGTTGTCAAGGTGTACGTTTGCGCTTTAAACAGAGATAGGCGTCAGGAGTCGTTACTGATGTTTTGTGATTCTTGTTAGGCGTTAAGTGTCGTTACTTAATGTTCTGGAATTCTTGTTTGCCTCTGATGTTTCCTTGAGAGTCAGCTCGAGTTGTTCCCCTGGATGAGGCTGCGCTACTCACTCGGCAGACTTGGTTAAGTGTATACATAGCAAGGCTCGGCTTGCAATCTCGCAATGACATCTTCTGTCAAGCGTTCACAATTGTTCCTCCTCTTCAAATAATAAAATTGTTCTCCTATCTTCTTCGCTTCGCAGATCTTACTGGAGGTAAAGTCTGGTACATGCAATTCTGAAGGCGGGGATGTGGTTAGATTCAGGATAGTGGAAATGAACTGGGCCCAATTCGAGCTCACCATATCATCCAAATTCTAAAGTCATTCCTCAGCAGGGATAGTAGGTAGAATCAATCGACAAGTCAAGCTGGCAAAGACACGCTGAATTTCAACGAAAATCAATGCAATCTATGTTGCGAGACGAGGAAGAGTCGCATGGGGGGGTTGGCGTAAGTGTAAACCGTTATTGGGTGTGATTGGTAATGCACAGCGTTACAAGCGCTGCAAGCTGGGATCGTTGTTTGGGGGGGG
>KE598621.1:685055-732787 GCA_000444155.1 Cladonia macilenta KoLRI003786 | reverse complement strand
GGGGGGGAAGCGACACATGGTAGAGTCGCGGTGATCTATTGGGCCGGGTTATACAAACTGGGCCGAAATGACATAAACAGCCAATGGTTTTGGTGGCCAACTTTGCCATGGGCGTTCTGCCAGTCCTTAATCCTCAACTTCCATGGCTGATCTCCCGTTCCTGCGAGGAGCAACATCGAAGGTTCGGAAAAGCGGCAGCCGCCATGTGGATGTTCACTATTATATAAACGCCACTCCGGGGGACATCTATCGGTCCAGTTTATCGCGCTAGTCTCTCTCTTCTTTCTCCAAGTATCCACTTCTTGTGTCCTTTTAGCCTCTGCATGGTAAGTCGGCGCTAATGGTTCGATTCTCACGTGGGAATACAGCCGATCCCGCAAGTCTTTCGTCTGGATACTTAGCTTTTTGCGCACCCTCGTTTTCGACATGGAGTCGCATGTGTCTTTGATAATTGTCTTTTCTGGGGAATCCTTTGGTGGATTTGCATCCTGTGAAATTACAGAAATATCGTCTAGGCTTCGTTGTAGCATTCTGGTGACAGCTAGAGACGTGCCGTTCAAGATCTTGTTTTCTGTAGAAACCATCGGATCTACAACCGGGGAACGTACATTTGACATCACGCTTATGTGTTTTGATGTGTTTGCTATAATCATGGTCAGTGATGTGTATTCCATGGAATCTGAAATAGAAAGATGACGCCTCGGCTGCCTCATCATACCTACTTGAGCTCATGCCGACGGAAATAGTTCTTGCCACAGTCAGGGCACGAGAATGGACCTTGTTTAAGAACGGTTAGGTGTGGACCGATCTCTTCGTAACCCAGATCAAGGTGCTCGGCTGGCGCGATTTCCGCACGATCGTTATCGCTGTTACGCAACTGGGAGGCCGGTGGCACTGAGAACTGTGCTATATGACTGTCGGTGAAGTCTGTACTTTTGACGTCGTATAGCAACGCGGCGTTCTTAGGACTTTCCTTTGGTTCACAGCTAGAAGCCGCTGAGAACTCCCGGCTGGAGGCGTCCCCACTATCCTCGATGTCACTGGGCAGGGCACTTTGTGATGAAGCTGGACCTTGAAGTGAAGATGGCGTCCCAGCTGACAAAAAGTAATTCGGACCGCTACAGAGCAAATCCGGAGGGTAACACGGTGAATGATCCGCGTGAGTTGCTCGATCGGTCGGCTCCAATGACAGGCAGTGGCTAACTCCAGGATTCGATTGCGGTTTCGACACCTCCAAAGATGGCAGTAGACCGTAGTAGTCGTGGCCTACTATCGATGAATCTCCTAAAGGCTTTTGAATATCAAAACAGTCGTCGAGAGTAGGGAAGTACGATGACGGTCGAGTATCCGAGAGGTCGCCAACTTCTTCTCCGGATGGTAACACTGCTGCCGTCCAAGACGAGTGGGTGCTCGGGGTATTTGCAAGTTCAGGAAAGTATGTTGATAATGGTACACTCGAAGACTGGTCGACACCAAGAAAATTGGCAGATTGGAAGTGAAATCGTGAGTTTGAGATAGAGAAATTCGCGGCAGATTCTCCAGGGTGTGAAAGTTCGGGGCCTACTTCCCAGCTCTTGGTTGGTAGACAGTCTCCGCTTTCCTTTTCCTGTTCTTCGTCAGAACACTAACAGCATTAGCTGGACTCTGAAACCTCAAAAGTTAGGATACATCCTACCCGTATGTAATCTACGCTCTTCTGAACTCCCGAAAGACTGAAGGAAGCAGTCGAGGTAGGGATTGGTGATTGCCGAAGAGAGACTGAAGCCGATGGCTCTAATGTAAGATCTTGAGGATTTACATAGAGTTGAAAATGTTCCCGGTTGTGAGGAGCAGGGATAACAGTGTCATGAGGGCGTCCGAAGATTGCGGGATGCGGAGACTAAGTGTCTCCGCGACACAAAAAAACCTTTCGAAAGGGTAGGAGGTGGAAGATCAACAGACGAGTGGCAGTGACAAGGCTGAGGGAGACGTCCGTTGCGGACCTCTCCCCTCCAGTTGCCAGAAAGGCCTGGCAAACCGGAGGAGGAGACCTAGCCACAAAATGGGGCGAGCCTCGTAAGGATTGTAATGGAAAGAGAACAGTGAGATGGAGAAAAGAAGGACGAGGGGTTTCGCGGTTTAAGTGATATACGAGCAAATCGCTTAGCGCGGGGACCTGCAGGAGGCCTCCGGAGGCCTCCCACATCCTGTGTCCCAATTGGCCAGCTTAGTCATCCGCTTACATGGGCTCTTATTGGCTGTCTCTTAATGTTCTTGACGAAAGGGCACAGTTGTTCCATGGCCATTTGTCGTTCACCGTGAAAAGCCAGTCTACGGATTTTGCCTTTCCGCCCAGATAGAAGTGTGCCTGCCACGTTCATTGGGGACAGAAAGCCCTACCAGGCGTGATGAGGCCTTCCAAATGTCTGCCGTGTACAAATACTGGTCAGCGCGTCCCAATGGGAGATTGGAGAACTGTCATTGCTTGCTTTTCCAACTGAAAGTGAACCATCATGTCGTACGCACCTTCGTATGTTCCAGCCTTGTTGAAGATAATAACCATGACATACAGAAAACTCTTCCCTCGTCTGACGGAGACAAACCTCTCTCGCCACAATGAAAGCCATCGTAAAAGCCAGGTGGCTGCAGACAAGGAGAAACAAACGATGAAGCGCTTCCGGGGGGAAGACGATCCCTATCGCCGCTTTCTTCTTATGGGAGATTCGCCTCACCAGCAAAGGGACAAGCAGGAAACCAAAGAAGGTAAGATTCTCAAGTCGCTGTCTGACCCTGTCACTTACAAATGTGAACAAGAGCAGAACGATAAAGCCTGAAAGCTGGGGAGCTCTGTCGTGATTAGATCGCGGTCATGATAGCGTAAATATCAAAATCAATCTTCTGTATCCCTTGGACGAACAAATCGCATGTAAATGATAGAGAATTATAGGCTAGTTGTGCGTTGATCTAGGCATCAACTATGCTGCATCTTTTAATGAGATGTTAAAGCACACAAAAATATCAATTTATTGCTAGAGCAACAGAGTTCCCACGGGATGAGATTTCAAGCAGGCTGGGACGAGATTAACACTACCTCCTTTATAAAGTGGGCACATTGATGTACTTGCAACCTGTGTTCGTAGATTTATACCTAGTCTTGTAAAGTACCAAGCTAGATCTAATACGACACGCGACAAGTATGCATGACGCTAGCATGTCAGTCAGTCGTCGCCAACTTGGCAGCTTCAAATCAATTCAAGATTCCCACAGCATCCAAGAGGTCGTCACGATAGATCAATGCTATTGAATGGTTAGCAAGTACAGCAAGGGCAAAAAACATGCTGACGGAAATTCTACGAAGCACTTACACCACGGACCCGTGCCCAGGCTCGCTGACCACCACGGCCTCCGCCAACTTCTCTTTCGAGATATCGGGTTCTCTGATCCGATAGTATTTCTCTTCCCATGCAGCCCTTACCGCATCAATCTTTTCCTTCGGTACTAGGTGCACCGAACATCCTCCCCAACCTGCGCCTGTCACCCGACTCCCATAAGATCCCGACTCAATCGCAATTTCACACATTTGATCTATCTCGGGACAGCTGTGCACGTAGATGTCCCGACTGGAGGCATGACTCTCATTTAATATGGCACCAAGCTTAGGAAGTAGGGTGGTATTGGCATCATGAGGGGGTGACTGTATTAGCTTTTTGAAGTGTTGGACACGCAGAGCCTCAGTGAAAACATGCTGGGCTCGTTGGCGAAGGTAGAAGCGCTCAGCTCGCACCGGGAATTTGGTCATGAATTTCTTTTCGAGGTCCGGCACCGAGAGCTTGAGTGACGAAGCTATTTCTTCACGGGTGTAACCCTCCGGCTTGAGATGTTTTTCAGTGAGTGACAGCATGGTTTCGGCTTCGTCTTGGGGGTTAACCTGGCCAACGCCCTCCTTGGACTCGAAGTAGGCATACTGAAGGCCACGGAGACTGGTTCCCAGGGGACCAGAATCGTTCTTGAGTTTAACCCCTAGCTCTGCTGCCAGGAATTCTGCTGCAAGAGTGCACTCGACGACTCGGAGATTGTAGTTTTCAGGAGCTGCAACGTGCTTATCGGCAGCCACAAAGCTTTGAGCTATCATGAAAGTAATTGGAGGATCTGTATTCGGAAATGGTAATGCCTCTGCGCGTAGCTCTGGCGAGAACGATATGCTAATCGCGTCACCTCGAATAGAAAAGACAGATGCGGCTTGGTCCATACCTCCAGAATTAACCCCAACGGATCGTTCTGATACAATGGCACGTTCCACGAGCTCCTTTTTGGGAACTTGATTAATACCATTCGCTCGTAAAGTTGCAAGCGCGCTGGCACAGACAAAAGCAGCACTGCTCGAGAGTCCGCCACCTGCTGGTACTGTGCCGTCAACGAGAACGTCCATTCCACACGGTGAGAAGCCTTCAGATCCCTTTTGAAGCAGCTCCACAGCACCTCTAAATCCAGCTTTGAAGTAATTTGTCCACTGCAAGGTCGACGCATCTATTTCAATATTTCCGTGCGCTGGAACCATGAACTCGCCTGATCTGAACTTGTCACGATTCAGGTTGGCGACGCGGACTCTTACCTCGTCCGAGCTTGGATCGCGTGGTACGGCTGAAACTGCGACTAGAACATCCGCAATAATTGCCATAGGTATGACTTCGTACAATGAATAGTCAATGTGTTCCCCTATCAAATTAACCCTGCCAGGGCTACGAGCAATGAACTCGGGGGCTTTCCCACCGTACAGGTCAGCAAACCGAGTTTTAAGGTTTTCGACACGCTTCGTCTGAGCCTCCAAAGCATCTTTGGGATAGAGATCATCAATGTCTCTCATGACAGGGACTGCGTCGTTCATGGGGTCAGGCATCTTCTCGTTAGGTGCCGATAGTGTACCCAAGAGAGTGATGCTATTGGAATTGGCTAAGAAGAAATCAACGGTATGAGTACATTCTTATAGCCGGAGTGCCAGGCATGGACGGGTCTTTGCTGTCCTTTTCCGAAATGTTGGTGGGCCGGACGGTGACACGGGAAGTCCCCGGCGTACTTTGCTCCTCTTTACGTGCGCAATGATTGCGCGAATGACCCAGTGAACGACCAGGGTATCAGATTCACAGTATGCAGTAAGCTGAAAGTACCTTCATTCCCTCACATTGAATAGTATCAAAGCTGAACAATCGTGTCTCTTGTCGATTGATATGGCCACTGGAGTTCTCCACATCACGCTAGTCTGTCTTGGCGCATTAATATCCCTTTTGACATCATTATCAACCATCTACAGAGTACTACGTAGCATTCCCAAATACTTGCTTTCTTTCAAACCCAGCGTCGTCGCTGAGATAGCTGGAGCTGGCCAAGTCTTTCAATTAAGAACAGCGGGGGAAAGCTATCGATCCCAGCCACCGGCATCACTGCAAAGCTTCCGAAGGTGGTTATACGAGGAATTGGCCAACTTCTATGTGCTTGGATCTAATCTTTTTGATGCAGGTAGTCATACTGACCCAACCTCTACTCTCACACCACCATTGCCGCCAGCAAGATAACTTTGGTAAACCCTAGCTTTTCAGTGCCAATCAAGCTCAGAGTGCTACGTCCTGCACCCTGAGCAATCCGCTGCCCCACCCCACAGCCAGCCAGGCACCACATCTCAGACTGGGATTCCAGGCCAACGCGGTAACGGCTGTCTCTTCTTCGTAAATCGTCGTCATCATAACTGTTCCTCTAAATCTGGGATGGTCCTTTTGCTTATGCATATTGACATCCGCTTCCTCTCCCTTATAGCCTTCAGTTATACGACTCATACCATTCATCTCCCCAGCTTCTGGATTTCCTGCTTGCGTTGGCTGCCTCACCCACTCATGCTTGAAAACACATTGTTGATATCCTTTTTCCTTCCTGCCAAGAGTCTTCCGCAAGGGATTCGTAACGATGACACCACCATCCGCTCCGCCTACTGCAATACTAGCATGACATCGGCCCACATCAATCATTCCTGGACCTGGACCAGGCGGACTAGCCATTCTTCCAAATCCTAAGCTGGCGTAGAAACACCTCAGTCCCCATGCTCTCATGGTCTCACTGCACTCCTCGATTCCTACCACGGAGAGGAGTGGGTCATAGTAGGCAAGAGAGGCTGGTGGAGTGCGTGTCCGCACTGAATAAACGAAGTCCGTGGTTGGAGCTACAAGGGAGGTTAAGCGTACATGACCGGAGAGGGAGGAGGAGGCCAAAAGGGTAGGGTGTGTAGGGTATGCGCTTGTCAAAGAAAGAATGTAAGTGTTGTGTAAGAGAACAGCCATCCAGGGTACCGGTTTGGTCGTCATTGCTGAGTTTGGTAGGCTAGTTGGTTCACGGCTGGCTTGCTTGTGGTCGGATTGGGGATTTCTATTGGGTTGGGGGTAGATATCGTAGATGGCGAGAAGACCGTTGGCATGGCCTACGGCCAGGTCGGTCGGTGATAGCCAGGTCAGGCAGGTGCTCAGGGTATCAGCTGGACAAGCTGCAAATGCTGCGCTCTCGTACTTTCTAATTTTATTCGTCTCGTTTTCGTCGAGATCCACGTCAAGTACCTGCCGGTGTGTCAAATTTACAATTGATGCTAGATAAAGTAACCATCATGTGGAGAGGAATTTACTCTGGCAAAACCATCTCCCCAAACGGCTGCAAGTAAGCCGATGTTCAGTGAAGTTCTGTCTTTGTGGTCCTCCTTTCCTGCTACCCTGGGTACAGGACACCATTTCATATGCTTGACATCGCCCCAGTCACTGACGATCACCAGTCGGAGTTCTGGAGCTTGGTCTGGAGTCAGCGAGCTTCCGGTGTGCAAACTTTCATTAGCTGCAAATGCCCATATTTGAATAGCTGAAGGACTTGATGAGGAGGACGTGTATGATGGAGATTTCTGGAAAGGCTCTTTAGAAATCAAGCCGTTGAGTGGAGCTATTGCTATTGCTAGGTATTGTGTTTTGCCATCATGGTTTGGAGCCCATTCCAAACATCTAACGCGTGCACCAATATTCAACATCCATCCATCTCGCGTTCGCTGGCGGCTCTCCTGCTCGGCTTCCTGGCCGACAGAGGCTGCAGACCATGCTGCTTCAAGTCCTATGGATTGCGAACACGAGAGAGTAAATGGCCTTTGCTTCCCATAAGCGCCCATAAGGAATGTGTGATTCCTTCTATTGGACTTGGGTATATAGTCGGTAGCCTCGTCCTCGGTCAGTGGATCAAAGTTCTGCTGTTTGGCAAAGTATTCTCGACCCCCAAGGTCATAATACCAGTCCCAACCTACGGTAGCCTCCATCCGACTATTTGTCTCCGTGTTTGAAAATGACTGGCATAAGGTACTCCTGTGGGGTAACGTTGGGTCAGTAGCCCACTGTTCTCTTGACCTAATGAGGTGCAAAATTTCTTCCTCCCCTTCTCCAGCGAATAGCTTGAGTCGGCTCCGTTGGCCATCTTGGCGGAAAGGATTATCCGGCAAACCACGACTATGGACATTTGGATCTCGATACGTGCCGTGGTTTCTAGCCTTACGTTTGGCCGATCCAGGGGAAAGCGGCTCCTCTCCATCCGTGCTTGCATACGAGTGAGCATCTTCGTATTCCTCGGCTGGCGTTAGAATTGCTGAACCATCCGAAGCCTCTTCCACAAGAGAATCATCATCTTCTTGTTCATCGGCTACTTGATCTTCAGGGAAGTCTTCATCATCCTCGGCATCCTGTAGCTGCTCCAAGACTTCCAACTCTTCGTCGGACTCGGAACTGAAGATTTCTAGGCCCTCAAAAGCATCGGTTGTGTACTTTCGGTTTGGAACTCGCTGCCTACCAGACCTCCTGCTGGGCAAAGCTCCAGTCATTGTAGCATTAGTAGCCCGCCTTTCACCCTGGAGACATGATCTCCTTAGAAAATACGAAAGGGATAGGACAGCGGAGTGGCTGCAAAGCACATTTTGTCGCAATCATTTAAGGACAGTCCTTGGTCCTGGAGAAAGGATTCCTTTTCATTTACGTCAAGAATTGACACAAGACGCTACACTTGGCTGCTCGATTAATTTCATACTCAAGTCTTAGTGACTAAGGCAACCTGGTATGTAAACCGCAATCAACATGCCATATGGTGTTTGGCGTACGGATTCCATGGCGCCAAGCGTTGATGCGGAATTAGCCGCCGCTTAGGACTAGCCCTGTTTTGCTCATCACCGTTGTTGCGCCGCTTGCCTTGACTGGTTCACACCACATTCTGATCAGATTGCAAATTATTTGAAACTTTAAGACCTGCTGCTATCCTGTCCAGATCCTGAAGAGCATCTGCATTGTTGAAAACGATCCGTTATGGCGTCCCGGCCTGCTATATCCACTCCGCTTCAACGGCAGCAGTCCTCTCACCAGCGAGCCTCGTCACCACGTGCAGTTGAAGCTACATCGTCACAGCAAAACCGAAGGTCAAGCATACCACAGTCCGCCACCTCTGAAGACTCACAGACTGTCTTCCTCAACCACCCTTCTTCATCAGAGTCTTCCCCCAAGCCGGGGAACAAGCAAAGACAGGCTTCGCCACGGCCAAAGCCCATAAGAGTTTCAACGAGCAAAGAGCCCCGGAAATGCTGGATTTGTTTTTCAGATGAGACAGAGGATAGTCCTACATCGTCGGAATGGCGGTCGCCCTGCCCTTGCGCGCTTACAGCCCATGAGGCGTGCATACTCGATTGGGTCGCTGCCGAGGAGAACGCCAATAGTACAAGCCCAGAACGAAAGAAGATACAGTGTCCGCAATGCAAAGCCCCAATCACGATAGCTCGACCGAGGAGTCTGATCGTTGAGGGAGTGAACGCAGTGGAGCGTGCGACAGGACGTCTGCTTCTGCCGTTTGCGATGGTTACCGTGCTTGGGACCGTTATCACGGGTTGCTGGATGCACGGGTTCAGCACAGTGTATCTTATTTTTGGCCCGCAGGATGCAGAGCGTCTTCTTGGAATTGATAGCCAAATGTCTATGAACAGCAGTTGGGGTATGGGTCTTCCCCTGATACCTCTAACGCTTTGTGCAGCTAGGACAACGGCGGCCGACAACCTTTTACCGATCTTGCCAATCTTCTATTTTGCGTCCAGCAGCCCCCGTCGAGATGGCCCTTTATGGCCACCCAGCGCAGCCATGACTATGGCAACTTTGCCATACCTACGGGCGGCATATCGAGAATTCTACGAAAGAGTGGTTGCGCCGAAGGAGAAGGCATGGACAAAGGAAGTGCAACCGCGAGCCGGGGAAGACGGTGAAAATGCAGCGCAGGGACAGGAGCAAGAAGAAGTACGGAACGGTGGTGGTGGCGATGGAGTGGAGTTTGAAGTCGATTTTCAATTAGAGGTTATCGAAGATAGGGAAGAAGAAGTGGAAGAACCTCAGCGACCACAGGATCTCCCCGCAGTGAACCCGCCGGCTGGCAATCAGGGCAACGCCGATCGGCCGTTAGGAGGTGACCTGGGATTTGAGGGTCCCATGCCGCACCATCACAATCATGGCCCGGCGCCGCGTGGTGTAGGTGTTTTGCAGATCGAAGCCCGCAAGGCGACCCAGTCTATCATTGGTGCTCTGATCTTCCCGTCGATCTCGGCGGCCATGGGTGTACTTCTCAAGGCAGTGTTGCCCAGGACCTGGACCACACCGCCAAGTCGTTGGGAGAGGTATCCTGCAGGTTTCCTGCAATCCCGTTTCGGGAGAAGTATAGCCGGAGGTTGTCTTTTCATTGCTCTGAGAGACACCATCCTACTGTATTCAAAGTATAGGCTGGCGCAGGATCATAAGAAGCGAAGGGTGGTAGATTACAAAGGCGATAAACGGAAGGTATCTTAGTCTATCAGATCTTGATATTGACTTATCTAGCATACGCATGGGCGTCGAAGGAACTCAATGACCGCATGGCATGAAATGACGCAGGCGTTTTGACTTGGTGTGAACCCAGACTAGTTGGACAGTCCCAATTTTGGGGAAGCATTAGACTTGAGTAGCACAAACCCTTCTCTATCTCCAGCACAGCAATCTCATTCTGCCGTGACTCGTGTGATTGCTATGGGTGCAAGTTTGCCGCAGCCAGTGAAAAGTCGTTCAAGACTAGGTAGAAGAGGAGACACCTATCAAGTGAATAGCCCTATAGGGCTGGACCTAAAGCTGGCGAAACTGCCCCTAAAGATGCCCTAAAGCTGCGACGCTCGGGGACCATTCCGAAGCGGCCTTTGGGGGCTTTTTTAAGGCCCGGCTCGCCAGCTTTTGGTCCAGCCTTATAGGTGAACTCTTCTACTTCTAGCCGCGGGTCAAGCATTCGAAATCCTTTCCGTCAACAAACACACGGTGTTGCGGCCAAATCAAATTGAGAGAAGGAAGGTGTAAGTGAGGAGGGAACTCGCCGCCGGCGACTACCTCCTTCTGTACTGAAGTTCTGTTTTCAAGATACGGGGGTTTCGTACTCAATGATGTCGTGTGGCAATTTTATCGCAATTCCACCGACGAGAGCATCTTCCAAGATCCAATGGCCAGGCGCTTGAGGCTCGTTAGCCGCCACTCTAGAAGTCTAAGGATGTCGGACGAAGAGATACCCTTTCTGGCAGCTGCCTCTCAAGTATCTCCTAAACCTCGACGAGGGTGGGAAAGTCTTAAAGCCTGGTGCTTTGATCGTTTATATCTCCCAAGTCGAATCAATTGGAAGATAGCCATGGGTTTAGCTGCCATAGCTGCAATCACTATCCTCTCATGGATAATGTGTGTACAATATTTTCTTTTGGGACAAAGTCAAAGTTAATATAATATCCAGATTTGGTGGAAGTACCCAAGGTTCTGCCACGAAAACTGAGAGCTGTGATACCGTACACCAGGGCTATCAGTGCGATCCAGATATATCACATTCGTGGGGGCAATACTCGGCTTATTTCAACGTGCCAACTAATATTTCATCCGACGTTCCACCTGGATGTCATGTCACATTCGCTCAGATTCTTTCCCGGCATGGCGGGAGGGATCCTACTCAAGGAAAATCAACCTTGTACGCTGAGACTATTGACAAAATCAAAACTCATGTACAAGACTTTCGCGGAGATTTCGCGTTTCTAGCCAATTATACTTATACCTTAGGCTCAGACAAGCTCACTGCATTCGGAGCGCAACAGATGGTCAACTCTGGAACCGCATTCTTCGCCAGATACAAGGACTTGAGCTTACAATCCGTCCCCTTCGTTAGAGCATCTGGACAGGAAAGAGTCATTGAGTCAGCAGAACGCTTCGACTATGGTTTTCACGAGGCGAAAATACGCACTGGGGGCTCCGAAGATGAACAGTACCCATATGACATTATTATCATCCCCGAAGAGCCGGGCTCTAACAATACCCTCGATCACGGTCTCTGTACCGCCTTTGAAGAGACTAACCACAATGTCAGCCGTACAGCTCAAGTTTCCTTTGCCTCAACTTTCGTACCCTCCATTACAGACCGCCTAAACGCCGCTCTCGCTGGCGCCAATCTCACGGACCAGGACTCCATCTTCCTCATGGACCTCTGCCCATTTGAAACCATAGCATCAATTGCGGGCAAACCCTCCCCTTTCTGCAATCTGTTCTCGCAGGCAGAATGGAAGAAGTACGATTACTACCAGACACTGGGAAAATATTACGGCTACGGACCTGGCAATCCTCTTGGTCCTACACAGGGCACTGGTTTTGTAAACGAATTGGTGGCGCGACTTACAGGCAAAGCGGTGCGCGATCACACTTCCGTGAATCAGACGCTCGATAGCGATCCTATGACGTTCCCCATAGATAGAACCCTCTACGCCGACTTTAGTCATGATAGCGACATGACGGCCGTGTTTGCTGCACTGGGGTTATATAACAACACCCCCAAGCTTTCAACATCACATATGATGACAGTGCAGGACATGAAGGGCTACTCAGCAGCGTGGACTGTACCATTTGCTGCGCGCGCTTTCATCGAAAAATTGAAATGTGAGGGAGCAGAGAAGGAGATGGTAAGGGTGCTGGTGAACGGGCGGGTAATTCCGTTGGGAATGTGCGGAGGCGATGAGTTCGGGAGGTGTGGGATCGGAGCATTTGTGGAGAGCTTGACCTTTGCGAGGGAGGGCGGTAGGTGGGATATGTGCTTTGTCAATGGTGCTGGGGAGAAGGAAATTGAAAAAGGGGACGTAGAGGTGAGCTGAGGCTTGAAGAAGGTTGGCATGGATAGGTCGCGTCCTGATGAAGGACGCAAAATCACAGTGCAGTATGTTTAAACCTCCCAGCCACAGGTGCATGTACTCGACGTGAAGGACATCCCTATGACATTGGATGGACGCTCAAGGACATCTTATGCATGGATATTGTAGGCGACGCTCCGCAAGGTGAATGGAACCGTCTCTTCAAGTTACAGAAGAAACTCACTGACAAGCCTGGTTACATGAGTATGCCGTTAATCCTATGTAACAGCAGCGCTATGATGAGAGATGACATGCGTGGTGAGAACTTCCCAGCACCGCTATATGTGCCGTCCTTAGGGATTTTCCTAGCGAAATCAATTGTAGCGAAATCAACACTATGCATATACATGCGCCCATCATTCAACCACCACAAATGCTTCAACAAGGCTGCAAATAATTACTAGGGACCAAGCCCGGTCTACCATTTTTCCCTGTTACTTCAGCTTCCCACCACCCGTCATCCTGCAGTCGTAAGACCGCAAGAATGTCTCCCTTGGCGAAGCTCAACTCCTCGGGGATGGCAGCGCGGTATACATACAGTGCTCTTGCTACAATATTGTCAGCGATACGGGAGCTCATCTGAGCTGGGTTCATGAAAAGAAACTTACCAAAATGCAATATTGGTCTTCCATCTTGAGTATATTTTCGACTATCTGCAACGCTCTTACTCCTTGATCTTCCTAAGCTGTGATCCAGCTGTGGCTGTTGGCCGCCATAGTAGCTCACAGGCCTGGCATTGCCGCTTCGGTCCCTACGACCAACACTGTTCATATCACCATTGGAAAGTTGCATTGCCATGCCTGCACTACTATTCGGGCGCTCCTGCCTTGCGTACTGCGGTCGTGGAGATGGCGCTCGTCCGACATCGTTCGGAGAATTTTGTCGAGAATAGGTCTGTTTTGTAGGGCTGCTATTCGGCGTCTGCCGTGGCCGGCTGCCGCTGTTGTACGAATTGGGACTTGCAGCCGGGGCTTGACCTTGCAATACTGGGTTTTGATACCCAGGCTTTGGGCTCGTGCTTCTCATAGGACGGGGCGATGTCGCGCGAGGCATCTCGGACCCGCTGCCTCGAGTACCCGGGCGAGAAGAGCCGTACATGTCTTGGTTTTGGCCAACGTATTTGCGTGTGGTTGATTGCATTTGGGCGGATGTGAAGGCTGGCTGGGGTGCATCAAGTCTCCTCATAGGCTGATCATGGTACGAAGGTGGTGGTGTTCCCCGTTGGGCGGCTTGAACATTGCCGCTTTGCGTGCTTGACGTGCTGGGAGGGCCAGGCGTAGCAACGCCGGCATATCGATCTGCCGAGACTCGCTGTGAAGACTGCTTGTTGACACCTTTGAGCTCGGCGAGAGCTGCAGCGATAGGATCAAGTTCCTTGCTGGGTAAATTCATATTCTTATGGGCAGACTTGTTGCGATTAGAGTCTGGCGAGGCAACATGGAAAACATTAGGACCAACATTTAGCTGGAAGTTTGCTCGCGGATCGACTGGCTCTGGACTTCCCGAATATCTATCTCGAGCATTCTGGCTTCGAATATCTTGACGAGAGGAAACCTGACTGCTGCCCCCAGCATAACGGTCGTTAGAAGAACCCCAAGTATTCCTGGCCTTAGGGGTCGCTATTGCAGGAGCTTCCTTTTCATGTTTGCTTTTCCTACGGAATGGACTATTACTGAAGAAGCCACTCCGCTTCTTCTGGAGCTCCTTTGTGGGACTCATCGTGGGGACCACCTGCACGGGGTCTTGCTTAGTAGGAGCCTGGGTTGCACTGCAAGGCTCCTGGCTTGAGAGAGACGTAGGGTTTGAATAATCGCTCTGAGAATCTCTGCTTGAAGGTCTCATCGGGCTCGCAGTAGAACTACGGTCTGAATGTGGCGCTGTCCGGCAGAACATTGTCATACCATCGGCCGGATACTCATTGTGAGGTACTGTGGCAAGCTCATCTGCTTTCATTTGGTACGAAGCTTGGACATGTGGCTGTTTCCGGTAATCAATCACAGGCGGGGGTTGCTGCATCGCTTTCTGTGGTGTCAGAGTTGTCTCGCGGCTTGGTGGAGTGTTCGTTTCCAAGTGGCCCATGCGTGCGGCAAGGTCTGATTGCGGATCATGGTGCGACTCGAAAGTTGATGGCTGTGGGGATGAACTGCGGAATGCAGGGTTGATAGTTCTTTGGAATTGAGCCACTGAGTAGTTGTCATCCTCTGAAGCCTCCGACGCTGTATCATTGACATCACCCCTGCGGAAATTGATGTATTTCGGTGGATCAGGGATTTCTTGCCCAGTGCCTCGCTCCTGAATAAAGGTGGAAATGTCCTTTTCGACTTCGCAGCCTTCGAGGGAAAGGCGTATCTTCTCACATGACTTGGGCAAGATTAGCACGTCGTCACACATTGCAGGCAACACTCACAGCATCATCGCTAACACAAACCGTTGAGGCTACATTAGCGAAAGTCCATAAGCTGCTCTTCATGAAGTCGAGTCTTTCCTCTTCGAGGTCTTGGAATTTCTAATCTCATTGTCAGTCGAGCCCATGCATCGCCCAAGTTAACAATGGGAGCCTACATCACAAGCGGCCTTCCAATCGCGATTCCACCGTCCTGTTGTCTCCTCAAGAGCTTTAACGGCTGCTTCGTAGTCATTGCTTGTGGTCGCTAGCTGGATTTGGGTTTTCTCCATTTTGGCCTTATTCTTACGCTCCTCTTGACCCATGACCATATGCCCTTGCGCCAGATATCCCTTAATCTTGAGGCAGTCTTGTTCATATCGATCGCGTGACTGGATATTATTAGCTGGGAGACATGACCATGCTCTGAATAATAAGCGCACTTTGTTGACTACATGAGTCTGCTGCTGCTTCAGCTTGAAGAGCTTCTCTATCCCATTCTGTACAATCTTTCTACGCTCTTTCATTCCCCCAGCGAATGCACCCAACGGCTCTTCCAATTCGCTTTTCATTTGCGCCGCAATCGCCTGATGCGCTTTTCCCATAGACTCGACCTCCCCACGCATTACGTCGAGGGACGCCCGTAGGGTACCTGACTCTTGGGAGCCGAGCGGTTTGCGACAGAGTGCGGTCAATTTTCGAGCATAATCATCTTCAATGGCTGCGCGAGCTATAGACCCGGTCAGCTCGAGCTCTCGATATTGCGCTTCAGCTGGCCTTACCATTGTAGAAAGACTTCAGCTCGTCGCAAATGACTTTGGCATTGTGCATCCGCTCGAGCAGTGGCTGAACGCCAGCATCATCTTTGCCCCAGAAGTTGTTCGCAACTATTGGTATAAGGTATAAGCGTGGCTCTCTTTGCTCCTAGAGCGATATACACTCACATGACAAGGAGACCGTTGGTCCATCTGTGATGGTTCCAGGCATCCTGCCAGAATTCCACAGCAAAGAGATGGCCCCGGCAGTTTGTACAGGTCTAGGTAGTTGTAACCGTAGCTTATATGATGTCCGCTACGAAAAGATGCGAGTAGGATCGTTCCAATTGTTTATATCGAGATCGGTGTTTTCTACACAAGAAAGCGGCGAAAAGTAAACAAAGGCGGGTCGGTTACCTAGCGCGCCAAGACTATCGAGCCCTGCTAATTCTGTGCTAGTTCTGTCGAGAACCTCAAGACCTCTACGTTTTGTCACTACGAATCCCCAGTAATCTCCTTCTTCTTAATCCCTACGAATGATTTAGGTGCCTTTTACACTGCCTCACGATCACACTACGGCTTGACACGAATGTTTGCACTTCCTAGATGACCCCATTCCCCCCTCACCCTGCAGCTCAGAAGTCGATCGCTTCCAATTCGAATAAGAGCTCCGTCGCACAGTCAGTGAGGGGACAACAGTCTGCCTGGGGCTTGCCCGCCCCAGGAACAAGTGCTCGTCGGGGGCTCACACCGTTATCTACTGATCTCCCTTCGTCCTCACTAGATACATCGGGGCGTCCAAACAACACCTCTCCTTCACCGTTCACATCATCTTTCTCTTCCATCCTCAACTCCTCTAACTACAACGATAATATAAGAGCCACGCACCCTTCCCCGGCATCAAACTTCCCCACCCTACAATCTGGCTCTCAGCACGCTCAAGCTGGCCAGCTGCTCTTGTCGCCAAGGTCGAGAGCCATTACGCCATCATCGAACCCATATTCCGCGTCCTCCGCCGCGGCTTCGGCCACCGCGTCTCAAGGAGGAGGAGGTGGGGGTGGTGGCGGCGGAGGGACGAGCTTAAGGAGCCAGACCTCTCCACCTTTACCACAGAACAACCTGACCTCACCTACAAGTAACACCTTTGATCGAACACCGTTTTCCGGATCGACTTCCTCTTCTGCCACATCCGGTCAATCCTCTGTGTCGAAAATTGTCATTACCCAAGTCTTCCTTCTGCTGGGCTCAATCACCGATAAAGAAGGCAAACAAAAGTGGGACTCTCAGGCAGAAGCTATCCATAAAGTATGGCTTTCTCAAACACAATGTATTAACGGACTGTGATTGCTGATATTTGTATTCACAGCTGGTTGACTCGAACGGCATGGATGTCTTTGTAAAATATTTTCGGCGCCTTGTTTTGGGCCATTCACCTCAAATTTTTCCCGGCGTTACCCGAGTTACTGAGAACCCAAGTAACTATGGGGTTTTAGTACAAGAGATGGAGAAGATAACGAAGGAATTCGAGCCGAGATTGGATGAGCCCACCCAAGCTTGGAAGATCGCCGAGACCATAGACACCTCTGAGGGTGACCTGTTCCGTGATTTCGATTTGGCGACTTTCATGGATCACTTCAAACTGGATGCATTAGCAAAGACATTGCTCGCTTCTGCATTCACACATGTCTCAAGACCAGACCTGAAATTGAAAGGTATTTTTCCTTCTCTTCCCCCGTTCGGATTGCTGACTGCTCCAAGGCGGGAATATACTTGCTAGCACTCGTGATGACTTTATTTCAATTCTTGCAAATGCTCATAATGACGCATCGGATGTATCCCCCTCCTTACTTGCCACATGTGCTTACCGATTCTTGGAAAACCTTCCGGAAACTTCTCGGACCGACCTTGACATAAAGAAGGTTGTCTATGCGTTGAGACATCGTTACTCCAAGCAAAATATGGCTGTGCCTCCAGAGATTCAATCAGTCATTGTCGTCTTTGAGCTGTTGGAAATGGATATACCATTAGTAAAGGAGCTTCAGCTTCGCGGATCTCAGTCTACCAACAAACTTGCTGCGGCCAAGGAATGGTTGTCCCAGCACGCCAGGGGAAGCTTGGATGAGAGACAAGTAGCTGGGGCCCTTCTGTTCCTGGTGTTGACTCCGGACCGGCGGCAATACTCGCCTGCAACCTTTGTGCAAGCTATTCAAGACCATGTTGGACATTCTTTTGACTGGCAAAGCGTAATTCAAGAGCTAGATTTTATGCCGTTCGAGATATCGCGGGAGCAATTCCTCAGCCTGTTCGACGCCTTCCTTCCGATTGCCAAACAGAATTCTCAGTTCGACATTCAAGGCCTTTGGGGAGGTCGATGGCGTCATCCCCAAACACAGCTTTCCTTCGTCAAATCATTCCTGTCTCTGAGTCCATCCGAACTTGATGCACAGAGTATTCCAGGCCTTCGTCAAGCATACGATCCCCGGGAGTCCTTCGACGGACCTGAAGGCGTTACACAGCTTATTGAAACGGCACTCAGAGACCCTATGATATCGTTAGATGCGATTTCTGCCGTAGTTGACCTGCTAATTCGGCCGGAGGAGCCGCCATCACCGCAAGAAGAAGTTCTTCTGGCCGAAATCATTGGTGCAAAAGACGCATTGTTCCTGTGCTCGAGCCTTGGTCTAAATCAATGGAGTGGCGGACATGCTTATATCATGAAGAATTTGTTTGCGAATTTCCTTCGTAGCGATCGCCCTGAGAGTGGCTACGTCCTCCATACCATATGGAAAAAGAACAAGCGTTGGGTCGCTATAAGGCTGATGGACACTCATTCCCACGATCCCTTGGACTTGGTCTTGATTTTGGAACGCGCCCAACAATACAACTGGCTAGATGACCTCTGTTCTCTGACTAATGGATTTGCTCTCGATTTAGCCGCACTGGCGCACCGTAAAAGCCTTCTGGATCTTGACCAGTGGGCAGAGGAGAGGCTCACACAAGACCCTGATGGGCTTGTAGATCTAATCTCAAGGTTTCTGGTGCTGAAGACAGCTGATGAGCTTCGGACTGCACGGGATGAACAGCCAGTCCCTCGGACTGTGAGTCTTTCGATGAAGACCGTGTATGATATGCTGGCGATACTGGACCGGCACATGGCAGATAGATCTGAGCTGAAAGCACAACAGCGGCAATGCCTACAAGCATACCCAAGGCTGATCATCTTTTGTGAGGGCATCGAAGAAAACGTTGATGTGGACTGTAAGCAGAGCAACAGACTACCAAGAGCTGCAGATCAGGAAATGCAAGAGCTGTATAAGAGGATGTATAGCGCCGATCTTGAGGTCAAGCAGATCTTGGAATACCTGCGGGAATGCAAAGGCTCTAACGATCCAGCGAAGGTCGATCTTTATGCTTGTATGATACATGGCCTCTTCGATGAGTTTTCCTGCTTTGGAGAATATCCGTTAGGGCCTCTCGCAACGACCGCCGTGCTGTTTGGGGGTATCATATCTTATGGTTTGATTTCAGATCTAACACTGCGTGTTGGCCAAGAAATGATCCTGGACGCCGTGCGTGATTACCCGCCCGAAGCGTCCATGTACAAGTTTGGACTCCAGGCTCTCCTTCAGGCACTTGAAAGGCTACGGGAACCGGAATGGTGGGACTATTGCTCCCGTCTCGTACATATCCCGGGTCTTCGTGGCACGGAGCCCCACAAAAGGGCGGCGGAAGTGGTTTCCGAACATGGCAGTATTCGCGGCGGCGGTCTAGATGAACAGATCAATGGTTCTCTAGATGGGATGGAGCTTCCAAATGGTGATATAGACGACTTTGTCACCCCTGATACCACTATTCATTTTAAGTCAATCAACGCACAGCCTGTTTTGGACTACGACAAACCGGACGACGAGACTCAAGATAAAGTTGTATTCTTTTTCAATAACGTTTCCGAGCAAAACCTCAAGACTAGGCTCTCCCAGCTTCAAGACGCACTTCAGGAGAAGCACCATCAGTGGTTTGCGTCCTTTCTGGTCGATGAACGTGCCAAAGTCGAGCCTAATTATCAACGGCTATACCTTGACATTCTTGGTCTCCTAGGCAATAAAGCCTTGTGGCATGAAGTCTTACGGGAGACTTACGTTGGTGTCCGAAAGTTATTGAACGCGGAGTCAACATTGCAGTCTTCTCAAGAGCGAAAGAATCTCAAAAATCTAGCTACTTGGCTGGGTTCACTGACGATTGCACGCGACAAACCGATAAAGCATAAGAGCATATCATTCCTGGATCTATTGGTTGAGGGGCTTGACACCCAGAGACTTCTTCTTGTCATTCCCTTTACTTGCAACGTTCTCGCACAAGGAGCAAGGTCGACCGTGTTCAAACCTCCTAACCCTTGGGTGGTCGAGATACTTGCCGGGCTTCTGGAGCTGTACAATAATTTCGAGATTAAAACGAATCAGAAATTCGACATCGAAGTCTTGTTTAAGGAATTTGGCCTGGTCACGACATCCTTTGAAGAATCCAAATACATTCGAAATAGGCCTCTCCAAAACGACGATCTTTCCAATGCTTTGCTTCCAGATGGACTCGAGAGCTTTGAAGATATGAGCCTAGGAAATATCAATAGGACTGTCCGCAATTCCAGATTCGATCCGGAGGCCATTGCTGCATCCCTTCCAGACTTAGAGAATACCTTGGTATTTCCCCCATCTTCGGGAACTGCCACTACCCAAGCTCGTCTTCGAGAGGTCGTCCATGATGCAGTGAGGCGGGCTATCTCGGAGATAATAGGTCCAGTTGTGGAACGTTCTATCACAATTGCAACAATTGCATCGTGTTCTCTCGTTCAAAAGGACTTTGCCAGAGAAGGAGACGAAGATCGTTTTCGTAGGTCAGCCCACCAGATGGTCCGCAAACTTTCTGGAAGTCTTGCTCTTGTCACGTGCAAAGAGCCTTTGAAGATGAGCATGACCAATTATATTCGTATGGCACAGTCAGAGTTCCAAGAACCCGTCGCCGAAGGAGCAATATTGATGTGTGTCAATGATAATCTCGACGCAGCTTGTGGTATTGTAGAGAAGCAGGCGGAAGAACGATCGATAGCAGAGATTGATTCTCAAATCTTCCACGAGGTCCAAAAGCGAGTAAAACATCGAGCTGAGTACCCCAATGAGCCATACATGGATCCCAATTACAGTCACTGGGCTGGATATATACCTGACCCTTTCAAGATGTCATTGGGTGGCTTGACTCCGGAGCAGGAGGCGATCTATCTAGATTTCGCGCGGCAATCTCGAGGACCTACAAGCCATGGTCAAACCGGCTCAGCAGATAGTGGTCGGACACAAATACCGGACGTACTACAGGAAGCTTTTACGTCTCTGCCGAGCATCCATACTCCTGCAGAGACGCTTGCCGTGCCACACAGACCTCCGCAGCAGCAGCAGCAGCTTGGCCGCATGTTACCTCCCCCAGTCTCGAATTCCATTCCACAGGCTCAAGCAAATGGCTATCTAGACCTTGGACTAGTTGAGGAACAAGTGGACACACTGTTAACTGACCTTATTCGAGCAATTAGAGGTGAAGGTGATAAGACTTGGGCAAGTCTATCGCAGGAGCCTGCTATTTCCAATCAGCTGCACCAAACTTTGGAAACTCTAAGCTCCTCGCCAGACATTATGGCGTCAGAGTGTGTACGGAAAATTTGCGCTTTCATTTATGCCAGTCGTCTGGCGCCTATAGAGGTTGAGGTATTTGTATCGCTGCTTAAGAGACTATACGATGCGCACCCAAGCATAAGGAAAGATGTGGCCGTGTGGACAACGAGCTTGGATGAGCACAGTCTACTGAATATAGATGTCACAGTGCCGTTGGTCAAAGCTGGTATTATCCAATTGAAACAGCTCGATGTGCTACTTGCGCAAATCCTTTGCGACGGCGAAGATGGTGCCATTGACTTCACGTCTCAAATCATGGACGAAATATTGCTCAACGATAATCCCATTGCTTTACGAGCCGATTTCACTCAGAGCTTGGACGCTCTGGGACATCTCGCTGCTCAAGCCCCGAACCAACCCCGAATCCAACTTCTGCTTCAGAAGCTGAAGGACTGGGGTGTCAGCGATGCTAATGACAGACCGGACGAAAAAGGTGTTATTCAAGAGCACCAGCTGTTGTATATATTCTCCGAGTGGGCTGCCATCTGCAATGCCTATCCGACTGATCCGAGCGGAAACGTGTTCGCGGCTTTCATTTTTCAATTGCATCAAAAGCAACTGATAAATTCAACGGAAGACATGGCCATTTTTCTAAGAGTCTGTATTAGCGAAGCTTTGAAGACCTTTGAGGACGCCAATCCAGATATTGACGGTACTTCAAATGAAGCTTTCTCCAAGGTCGATTGGCTGTCGCGACTCATCGTCCTTCTCGTGAAACACCAAGGGGAAACTAATGGCGCTGTCAAACTTGACAAAGCTGCATATATGAAATCGATCCTTTCCGTCATTACCTTGATCATAAATCGCTACCACGTCAACAATGCAGAACGCTTAAGTCAACGGCTTTTTTTCCGTCTTCTCTCTAGTATCTTATGTGACTGGCATGACATTGCCCGAGAAAGTTACGAACACGATCGAGATATGCCGATAGTCTTTGCCGAAAACTTCCTGATGATGGCACCGCGGCTTTTCCCGGAATTCACCTACAGCTGGCTCATGCTTATTTCACACCGTGTCTTCATGCCGACTCTGTTGCGGCTCCCATATTCGAAGGTGAGTTCTGGTACATCCTTTCAGACTTACTGTACTGACTGTTGTAAGGGATGGGAACCATTTGCAACTCTCATTGAAGCCGCCCTGTCCTATATCTGTCAATTCCTGAAACCATCTGTGATCACCCCCCTGGCTATAGATCTTTATCGAGGCATACTTCGGATCATACTCATCCTACACCACGACTTCCCTGAATTCCTTGCAGAAAATCATTTTCGTCTATGTAATGCCATTCCGCGGCACTGTACACAGCTTCATAACCTCGTACTCAGCGCTTACCCTTCTTCTTTTCCTGAGCTTCCTAATCCTTTCTACGCTGGGCTAAAAGTGGACCGTGTGGACGGCATACGAAAAGCTCCTGTCGTCGCTGGCAACCCTATACAGTCCCTGATTCGAGAAAACATCAAGGAAGCTTTAGATGCATGCTTAATCGGTGGTGATATTTCGGGTGAGCGCATTACGTATCTCGCCAATGCGGCGTACATCTCGACCCCTGGCGGATCCGCCGTCAATACTTCGCTCATACACGCTCTCGTTCTGTACATCGGACAAAGCGCCATAGCGTCCGCTGGAGAAACTGGAGGCCAGGCATTCTCAAGCAATTCGCCTCATGCCTCGCTGCTGGCGAAGCTAGCAAAAGAGCTCGATCCAGAACCTCGCTACTATTTCCTTAGTGCAATGGCCCACCAACTCCGCTATCCTAATAGTCATACCCATTACTTCAGCTATGCCATCCTCGATCTCTTTGGAACTGGTTTAGCAGACCAACAGGACTTAGAAGTGCGCGAGCAAATCACGCGGGTTTTGTTGGAGCGTCTTCATGTTATCAAACCCCATCCCTGGGGGCTTGTCATCACGATGCTGGAATTAATCAAGAATCCGGAGTATTCTTTCTTTCAGTTGCCCTTCATCTTGGCTTCACCAGGGGTTTGTGATCTTCCATTATGGCGAAGTGCTCTGCTCATTCATGATACAGATACGAGTAGTATGTGAAGACCTACTACAGACAGCGCAAGAGCGTGAGCGCTGGGGGGAATAATTCGCCATATAAACATGACTGCGACAGTGGCATTGCAGGGCGCGACATGTTATGACATAGGCGACGGATATTGGTTCTCTTTTGAGGAGTTGGTTTTTACGCTGGCTCTGAAAAGTCTAGCGACGGCGAACAATGGCGGGAACGGATCGGTGCATTGTTACGCCTCCATTCAGCTACCCGTATGTATGGGGGTTGCAAAAGCATGGATGGTTTGCTGGCTTCATGATATTGCTTGACTCACTTGCTAGATATCAATGTGGACGAGCAGAGATTTCTGCTATGATCAAAGTCCGAGTGGCGAGTCTCGAAGGGGTGTATTATAGAAAGAAAGAGCTTTTGTATATTCTTATTGCTTCTATTATCTTATTTTAGGCTTTGATCTTCTCGTCAATCTTTGCAGGACGGCCTTGGTCGATGTTGCTAATACCGACGATGCTGAAGTCCGTGGCCTCTGGTGACCGAGTCCCCATGTCGACGCATTTTTGTGGTGATGTGCTTTTGCACCTGACAACTATTGCAATTCTTGAACTTGTAGCAATGGCTTGATTACCAAGAAAATTAATCTGCACTTTAGTACTAGTTCCGATGAGTTAGAACTAGGTGCATACGAGGAAACTTTAGGCGACAGACACAGGAGTCCTAAGCGCGCTTCTTAACCACCCTCCTGGTGGCTGCAGTAATGACTCCATGGAAACTCCGAGCAGAGGCCAAACCTTGATCGAAAGATATATGGTAAGAATAGCACGTGGATGATGACAGCATATAATAGCTAAGCCCGTTAGGAAACAGCTTTGTTACCATTCAATGCCGCCATATCGAAGCCCGCCCAAAAGGCGTACCTAGGAACCTCGTTATTCATAGCCACAAGCTTTATTCTCTTCGGCGTCGCAAGCTTAGCGTATGCGCTGTTTTACTACAACTATGTACCACAGAACAGCGTTGAGCGGGTTATCCATCTGCAGTTCGGGTACGTTAAGCTCCTTTGACCACCTGGACTGTAAGAAGCTCACAACTGCATTAACAGAGGCGGCAACCCCTATGGCACGGCTGCTCTCTCCTCCGTCCTGACATCGTCCCAAGCTTACGATGTCACGCTCTACCTCCACCTCCCCCGGACTCCCAATAACATCGCGGCCGGCAATTTCATGCTCGACCTTTCATTGCTTGCGCCTAGCAACAAAGCCAATTTCGATGTCGGGACATCCTTCCTTGGTAATAGTTCTACATCTGTCCTCGCTCGATCTAGACGACCGGCAATATTGACGTACGCATCACCAATCGTTGACACGGCAAATACGCTAAGTGGATTGCCATTGCATTTGTTGGGTTGGAAGAGAGAGAGCGAGGTTTTAGAGGTTGGCATGTTTGAGGGTGTGGAGTTCGCGAAAGGTTGGGCGAACGTGCCACAGAGTGTCAACGTGGTTGTGGAGGCGGATCGGAACATGCAGTTCTACGAGGTGAACGTCCGAATTATTGCCAGGTTTGGAGGACTGAGATGGATCCTGTACCACCACCGTATCCTTTCCTTTCTCTTCTTTACGACAACTTTCTGGAGCAGCTCCATTCTATCCATGCTTCTCGCCTGGTTCCTTTTCTCCTCATATCTTGTCACTCATATAACTACCAAACCCAAGTCCCTCTCAGACGGCAGCACCAGACTGAAAAGCGAGCGGGAGGATTCAGAGACTTTCGACCCAACTTCACTTGATGATATCTCCGACACGCCTCGCGCCTTTCCCACGCTTGGTCGACAGATGCCCTTGCAGTTTACTAGACCACCGGCTGTCGTTAAGAAGGAAGAGGAAGAGGAAGAAACAGTGCATCCCACGGGTGTTCAGTCATTAATCGCTGAGGCCGATGACGAGGACGAGGATGTGACCGAAGGAACCAGTGGATGGCGTGACTCGGGGCTTGGAACTGGGCTAGATGAGGACAGAGTCACTGATGTCCAGCGAAGGAGGAAGGCATTAATAGGCGATCGGGGACGTGGCGCTTGAAACTAGACATATACCCATAGCATAGCAACAAGTTCACATTCCAATTCACTTAGCACATTTGAACATGGGTATCTTACAACAGTATCGCGCCTTTCAGTGCACCAATTAACCCTGAGTATAGCTCACTCCGAATCAACGATCGAACTTGCTAGCCCTCCGAAGAACGGTAGTTCATACCGATCCAACCCATCGGCTAAAGCATGTTAGCATATCTGAGTGGGCCACGGAGCAAGCTTCATACCGTCCCGATAAGCGTGCATCGTTAAAAGTGCTATTAGACCAAGATCGAACACAAACAGCATCCACGACAAAATGCTCGACCACGAGAATATAAGGTGAAGGACGAAAATTGCGGTGAAAACTAGACTCGATTGCCACGCATGAAATCTGTTCACAGCCCGTCAGCCTTAGTGCACCCAAGCAACCTGACACCCTAGCTCCGTGTGGACAAACCACTCAGGCTGCTTGCACTACCTACCGCACGTAGTCGCTCTTATGCTCCATTACGAGCAGGAACACCCCCCCAGCAGGTGGCAGTGCCAAATAAGCCAAACATGCTTCATAATCCAGTCTCAGCGGCAGACTCGTCTCGAACAGATTCACATCTAATCTTCCACCCTCACTGTCTCCTCCTCCAAAACCTCGGGGCTCATTGCTGAAGTGGTTTGGCGCTGGGAGGGACGATGCGCCGAAGGGATCTGTGTTGGGCCGGAGAGGGGGCGGAGAGCGCGCGTTGTTGCGTATCGGGGGCGATGTTGGCCGATTCTGAGGAGGAGGGGAAAGGGCGCGCACGGATTCCGGGGCAGTGTCTTGGTATGGTGCAAAATCCATGTTCTAATGGATTGTGGTGAAGTTGTGTTTGGTGGTCTTGGTGGAAAGTAGACAGCTCTAGGTCTTGGCATAGGCTCGTGCATTCCATGTTTACACCTTTAGGGATGGCCATTGTCACTAATTGCGCCAAAATTTTGATTGAGGCTTTTGGGATAAATATAAAATGAGTCCGTTTACATGCTAATGATCTCTCAAATTGATACTTGAGACACAGATCATTTGCACCTTTACAATCCAAATGTGTCTTTTATACCAATCACTAAATGTACACTACCCTCCTCGTGTAGGTTAGGCATCAGGTCCCGCCAACGAAGTTAGGCTAGAGAACAATTGGGCACCTAGGCACCTTAATCATCATCGTGCATATTGAGCTAATTGTAACCATATATTATATATTTGTTTCCTCCAATTTGCGAACTTGGAGTTTGGAAGCTGAAGGGCGCTTCTTTATATATAATTGATGAATACTCCTTAGGAATTACACATACATCGACCATCGTTTTATGATTCAATTGGCCACCCTGCCGTAGGATTTCCAAAGTCGGTATAGGAAGCCTTTAGGCACATTGCCTGGTGCTTTCGGCGATGTCTTCTTTCCACAGGTTACAGCAGCGACCTATTCTACCCTCCATCAGCCTCCTTAACGTCAGCACAACGCTCACTTTTGCGTCTTCGCTCGCCTCAATGCATTTGTATTGCGATCAACTCCGGATTCCAACCCCTGAAAAGCCTTGCTCTTTGGCATGTCCTTATAAGACGTACTACATCTAGGGGTATCCTACGAAATTTTCAACATCATTCAACCTTATGATGTGGAGGTGGGAGGAATGGGTCATATTCGTAATGCTTTAAGGGCTAGCAGCATTGAAGCTAGCATTCTGTCCTAGGAATGAGCTTGAGAAGGATGTGAAAGTGGAATGATTGGTGCAACTCACCATCTTGAAGCATCTTAGAAGCCCCCATCCTTGGCTTTCAGAGTATACCTCTCGACATCAATCATAACGGGTCCGCATCAAAAGTCGCATTCCCCGTGTCGCGCTGTTATACTCGCGCTGCCTCCAAAAGGGAGTGAGTCAGGAGCCGTGGTAGATGAGCTTCCAAGCGACAAAGAGGACGAAATCTCTCCTAAAACCGCGGACAAAGTTCATTCGCGAGAGCCTTCTCTGCGTTCATGAGCAGATGCCCTCGACCGTGCGCAGCTCAGCCAACGTCTGGTACCAGAGCATTAGTACCACATGTGTAGAAAGAGATTTTACGGAGCTTTGCCGTGGGGCCGCTGGCAGCCACTTGCGACAAGCGGCCAACTTCTTCGCCCAATCCCTTATCTAAGCATCAATGCCTGCTTCGATTCAGGGTCATAACAAAGGCCGGCCTGCGCCAATGGCGACGGAACTGCTGCATTGCATACAAAATTGTTGCATGAACCGCTGGAAGCGAAATGGACAGCCGCTGGCGTTTCCAGGCGCCGAATTCATGTAGCCATGACGAAATTCAGCCGTCTCCAAGCTCGAGCGTCTGGAGATACCATCGCAGCGTAGAAACCACCAAGAGTCAGCTTCAGGCTCTCAAGTACCAAAGTCCGAGGGGTGGGGGGGTTAGAGGTCGTTGTATTCCCAATTCTCCCGTTTCCCATAAGGCTTCGGCACAGATCCATCATTTTCAGCCTCAAGCTATCAATGAGGCTCAAGCCATCGTTATATTGGCTGGACCAGAGCGGCTGCAGAAAATACGAGACACTCTAACCCATGAGCGGTTCTTTTCGGCCCGCCAGAGGCGCGACGGTTGGCGTATTGGGGCCTTCTTTCTACTTGAGATTCATTCAGAAAGATACGCTCATACATCTTGAACAGCGAGCGCCGTACTCAACTTACATCAGCACGGTGTCAGCCCGCGTATCTTAGACTACTGTTGAGCTTAAACATTCAAGCTGAAATTTGAGTCTCGGGCATTTAGGCCTCCCACCTAGGATGTGCTGAGGCAACAAAGCTGATGAGTTGCGCCTTACTCATAGCGAGCTATTCGTCAGCTCAGAATGCGCCTGCCAGATCTTCGTTGAGCAGCGTCCAAGATAAAGCGAGTAATGTGTGAATCGGTGAATTGTCGGTGTTACACAACCCATTCACTGTTTCGCTACCTCCCGCCACTCGAGACTTGTGTTCCCAACCTCTCAAAACCTGAAAAGCTCTCGAGCCCTTCTTGCTTTGTTTGTTCAACCTCTGAATTTTTGAAATCTGCTAAAGAATCGCAAAATGGCGTCCTCGCAGTCACCTATGGATACAACGAACATGGCAACTAGCACCGGGCTGCACCACATGCGTAATGTGCTTTGTTACCTCGTGCCGGCTACGGTACTCACCTATTACATCCTCGCGTCAACGATCAGCACTTGTGCTTTGCAGAATTTGAAAGCTCACGCCGGCAAGACGCCTTTCAAAGTACTGTTGTGGCTTATGATCCTTGTTTTGATGTCTTTTGTGGTTGAGGCTTTGATGCTTGTAGTTGACACTATTGACAATGGAGCCCGCTATTCATCAACAGCCAGTAATGTAAAGACTCTTCCCACGCTTTGCAGGCCATCTTAAACTGTCATCGTGTCACTAACTACTTCCAAAGGTCTACGCTCTATCGAACGTGCTTGTGTGGATAATTCTCGTTGGAGGCCTAGACTCCGAAAACCCTGTCTGGTACCCACACTGCGGCGCCTGGCTCATGACTCTCATTGCTGAAGCGACTTTCCTTATACTCGGTCTCAGCTATGGCTCTACAACAACAGCCTTCGTATATACTCAGATCGCCATCCAAGCTTCCCGTATACTAATACTAGCCTTACTTCCAACTATAACTTTCACGAGATTTGCTTTCCAGAACGTTACGGATCCAGAATCTTCGCCGCTTCTTGACCAGAGCAAAACGTCACCCATCACAGGGCAAGATCCGAAGGATAGCCCGCCCTATGGTTCAATTTCCAAGCCCTCCGATAGCACAGATAACGAAGATGAAGATGATTACCTCATTAAGAAAGATCAAAAGAAGAAGAAAGTGCAGGAGCGACTCCTGGCTAATGGAAATTGGGTCAAGTAGGTCATATCTTCCAAGTCCTGCTGGCCACGACAAGTAAAGCGAAGATCATGTGTACTCAAACAGCCCCATTATATTTGYCAAAGCCCATGATTTGTTGCCTGTATCGGATCTGGCTAATGAGATATCAGCTACGCACGTTCTTTCTCGATGTTCGTTCCCCTCCTCTTACCCACCAAAGATCGTATCCTACTGCTCAACTTCTTCGGGGTCTTTGTCTGCCTCGCATGTGGGCGAGCACTGAACGTACTCCAGCCGCGCCAGTTCGGAATCGTACTTGACCGTATGAGTACAGTGACGAGTGATGGACATCTTGGATCCATCATSTCAGAGATAGCTCTGTTCGTGTTCTATCGCTGGATAGAGGGTGTTCTGATTGGTCCCGTCAATAAACTATTTTGGCAGCCTATCGAACAGAACGCAGACAGGTCACTCCAGACGGCTGCGTACAATCACATTATGGATCTGTCTCGTAACTTTCATACGGAGAAGCAGTCCGGTGAGCTGTATACCTCCATCAGCCAAGGCTCTTCAATCATCAATATACTCAAAACTGTCATCTTTCGAATGTTACCGGTTTTCGTAGACTTGGCATTAGCCGCAATCTATTTGTACGATCTCCATCTGGACTCAAGTCATTTTAGAGTTGGAAAGTCCCAGCTAACTATTGTCCAGATATTATGTCTTTGGCCCCTATATGGCCCTCACACTTGCTTCTACATCGGTAATCTACCTTTGGTCATCGACTTGGTTCCTATCCAAACAGACTGAAATCCATCGCACTTCAACGAAGCTTGCCAGGAAGCAAGCCCAAATCATGTATGACAGTGTTGGCAATTGGGATACGGTCTCTCATTTCAATACTGCAAGATATGAGAAAGGACGCTACTCTCATGCTGTGGGTCCGTTGTGCTATCTCTTTCCCCGTGGTTAGGACCTGTAGCTGAAGATTAGTGTTTAGGTTCATATCTCACAGCGCGCCTACAAGAAATCTACTTGTTATATATGGCATGGTCTGGAGAAAACTTTATCCTAGAGCTTGGACTCATTGGCGCCGCATTCCTTGCTGTGCATCGAATCGCACATGGAAGCGTACCCGTCGGGAGCTTCGCGATGTTGATCTACTATTGGTCTAACTTTTCTGGACGCCTTGATCAGTTAATTGGCACGCGGCGCGAGTTTTTGGCAGAATTGGTAGACGCTGAAGCGTTGCGTGAATTATTCGAGAAAAGCCCTACCGTGGAGGATGGCTCTGTGGCTCTCGAATTCAAACGCGGCTCGGTAGAATTCCGTGGTGTGAGTTTTGCTTATGACGGGGAGAAGAACAGCATTAGCGATTTCAACCTCCGTGTAGAATCAGGCCAACGCGTCGCTTKGGTAGGAGAAACAGGTGGTGGCAAATCGACGGTATTAAAGCTGCTGTTTCGCTTCTACGATCCTCAGAAAGGTTGCATTATGATCGACGAGCAGGATACGAAGAGCGTGACGCTTCAAAGCTTGCGCAATTGCATCGGGATAGTGCCTCAGGATCCATCGCTATTCAATACCACAATCATGGAAAATGTGCGGTATTCAAAGCTTGATGCAACGGACGATCAAGTCAAGGAAGCATGTAAAGCTGCTGCTATTCATGATAAAATCCTGCAGTTTCCAAGGGGTTACTTATCGAAAGTTGGTGAGAAAGGTGTGAAGCTTTCCGGCGGCGAACTGCAAAGGATCGCAATTGCCAGGGTCATCCTGAAAGAGCCTAAGATCGTTCTCCTAGACGAAGCCACAAGTGCAGTTGACACAGAGACAGAGAGCCACATTCAAGAAGCTCTTCGAAAATTGACGCTTGGACGAACTACATTCACGGTGGCCCACAGGCTGAGTACAGTATCCGATGCTGATAACATATTGGTGATCAAAGAAGGAGCTATTCTTGAACAAGGGCCGCCGCACATACTACTAAAAGCTAAGGGGAAATACTTTGATTTGTGGACGAAACAAGTTGGCATCACAGCCATTGCTCCAGATGAGCCGTCAAAATCAAGCAAGCCTAGCGATCATCTGGCGAGTTGTCAGACTCAAGATGAGAGCCGATCAATGGAAGCTTCTGCCACCTCTATGAGTAGGAGCCTTAGAGCTACGGCCCCCGAATTTTTGCCTCGTAATGAAGCAACGCCTCATGGCCAGCAAGAAACGGTTGTTGAAGACGGTCAGTCACCCAGGAGTCAAGGAATACCGGGTCATCAGCAAGCTGATCAAATGGACGAGAGTAAAAATCAAATCGAAGCCCAGAAGAAAGGCGGTAATCCCTTCTTTCAACGACGGCTCAACAACAAAAGTGAACCCAGTCGCCCAGTCGACGGACCCAGCGATAGACCATCTACCACCCATGGCCAGCCTCGCCGCGCCCCGGCGCCCAGCGATCCTCCTCCCGTCAGAACACGTGCACGCGACGGAACTCATGGGCGTCGGCACCGTCAACGCCGTTGGCGTAGGCGTGATGACAAGTCTGCATTGACGAAGGCAGGGCCTTCGTCCGGTGGACCATCCGCCTGATCGAGCGGTGTCCTTCATCCTTCAATTTAAGATGCGTTAACACCCCAAACCACCCTGATAGCCTCCGTGGCAATGAGAACGCCGGGGGCTAGTCGAAGCAGGGTTCATGTCGACTCCAAGTCTACGGAAGGCGTTTCAATGGCGGACGGTTATTTGCACTCAATGACTAGATGCATCCAGTTGAGAGCATTCTTGTTGAATGGAACCCAGTCATGCAGGCACATCTCATACACAATTTTGCATCATTCCTTCGACCGAGAACAATGACCTTGTTAAGTTTCAGGTTGCTTGCCTCACCAGTGTTTGCAAGTCTACATAGATAGAAAATTTCCTAGAATGGATATAGACAATGTCATGCTTGTGCAGTGAAATGTTGACTAAGAGCTTATCGAGGCGCGTACATATTCTCAAAGACGGCCCGCTATTAATCTAAGACCTCGGAGATAATTATATACCTTAGGTACAGTACTTTAATAGTATGTTATCAATTCATTATAAATCTTAATTATTGATATTCTCTATCAAGATAAGTACTTCTAATATTAGATTCTGAGTAATTAATATAATTTACTTTGGATCTTTACCTGCCTTTKTATACTTGTAATCTAGTAGAAATAGTTCAAGAGGATGGTTATGTAACATTCAAGTCTTTGTTCTCATATTTTCGTACATGGAAATCGTTGCTTAGACCTATCCAGAGACCTAGCGAGCAACGGGACTTATTACGTATCATGTTGACGCTTCAACAATAGCATGAAGACCACTGCCTTGATGAGGCGACATCTTAAGGGTTCTAACCTCTTTCAAATCGAGTGAGTCTCGGGAGCTGAGTCTAGAAAATACGAAGTGATATTTTACAATTATGCAGACATTTGAATATCTCTAGTCTAAGTACCAAAAGTAATATATTACGATGATAGATCAAGACCGTCATCGGAAAGTCTCCGCAAAGGAGCGGCTGATGGTAGAGAGGCACATGAAACATCCCTCACTAATGATGTCTTACCACATGATCGTTCAGATGAGGACATGCATTCTATTTCTCACTCTTTAAAGTTTTCGTATAGAAAGTCCCATCAGATGGCGCCCCAATTCTCGACGAATCATCCATTGCATAGGAAGAGCATTTCTACCAGCATGCCGCCTCATCTTATGATTACGGAAGCGACGAGAATATATTCCTCTCGCAACAGTGATCAGCAGGTGTGCTTAGTGACTTGCTGGACCATGATTATCTACCTGTACGACCACGTCCTTCTACAAAAGGCGCCTATAGAGGGAAGACAGAGTATGTTTATATGCGAGGTTAAGTGAAAATGAGCGAGGCATAAGAAAACCTGTACGTGGAGCCGGAGGTGAACATGGTAAATTATTCGTCGAAGCCATATGCGATACTTTGATTCGCCCCAATCGTGACTACGAACAGAACAGAGCTGTTGGGGCTGAGGAAACGGCATAGACACAATCACCGGGATAGCAACGTCATGCAGACACGCAGAATCCTCCGCTTACTTGCATCTATCTTCCGTGTTTCCTTAGCTTTCTACGGAGGAATACTCTCTCAAGAAACCCAAATTATAGGTAGGTTATCAAAAACTCCACGCTCACTGTACTTACTACATCCACCAGAGCTTAACCAACGCGTGTACAGATATCAATCAGAGGCATCAGTCGTCGTGCAGAAATTACCCCAACGCCATCAACAAGCACCGTACTTGCGATCCTACTCTCCTGGCCCATCGACTGCCATCACATCGTCTTCCGTACCACCTTCATCGAGCTCGGCTTTGACTTCTTGATCGACGAACCCCTCATAATTCTCGAGACTTTGTTGGATATGTACTTTGAACTTAATGACATCATTTAGTATCTTCTCGATTTCAGTGTGCAACTCTTCACGCAGCGTATTGGCGCGAAGAGTCAACTGTTCAAATCTTGATAACGGTATTAGCAAGGGGGAACACGTATGAAGTACTTTGAGTGAAAACTGACTCGATATTAGTGTTCATTTCACGTTGTTCCATCAGCTGCACGCTCTCATCCAGACCAGCCCGCATCTTAGCAAGCTCTTTCTCCATCTTTTCAATCTGACTATCCGAGGCAACTTTCTGGGTTGAGGTAACCTGAGCAATTGTCAGCATAGAGTTCATCAAAATTTGGAAATTATGGCAGTGCATGCCTCTTTCGTCTTGTCATACTCCTCCTCAGCTGCCCTAACACGGTGTTCCAGCGCCTCAACCTCGCTTCTCTTATCGTCAATAGCCTCTTTGATTGAGTCGAGGAGCTCATGGTTTTTCATGTCAGCATCAATGGCCAGCGTTCTGCGCTCATTGATTTCCTTCCGCAAACGGATGAACTGGCTCTTAACGTAGCCTCGGAGATCAAGATTGAGGACGTTAGGCGGGTGGTAGCCTGTTGACGGATCGGCAAGCAGACGGTCGTTAGTACCACCGCGTTGTGATGAACCGAGCTGCGAAGAAGAGAAGTTTGGGGTAGAGTCGATATCAAGACGAAGCTCAAAGTCCTGGCCCTTGGCGTTTGCAGCGTCGGACGGTATCAACGCGATTTGATAGCACAAAGAGTTGTACTTGTCCACTACCCGCTCAAGCTCCTCAAAGGCGCGGTTTGCGTCCGCCTCCTTCTCAGCTTCTTTCTTCTTTACTTCCTCTAGTTTCGAAGAAGTAGACTCCAGCCCCTTCTGTAAACGTTCACGCTCACTATTCATGCGGTCAATGTCTTGAATTGTGATACCTTGGCTGTCGACTGAGCTTTGCAGGCTTATTTTCTCCTGTTCGGCCTCTCGCAGCTCATTCTCGGTTCGGTCGATCTCTTCAACAAGGAATTTGTTTCGCTGCTCATACTTCTCGACCTTGCCTTCCACGTTACTGTTATACTCTTCGAACTTTCGTTTGTCATCTTCGAGAATTTTGAAGTGCTTCTCTAATTTAGCAAGGTCTGGAGCGCCAGCCTCAGCTTCTGCGATCTGTTGCTTGAGTGCAGCATTCTCGGCCTCCAGGATCTTCATTTCTTCGGCATATTTTCTATTTCCTTTCTCAAATTCAGCGGCCATGGCTTCAATATGGGGTACAAGCATTCTGTCCTCCTCCTCCTCAACCTGGTCATCAACTTGCAACCAGTCATGGTAAGCTCCACTCAGAAATCGAAAGATAATTCTGTCGCCGCTCACGTCCACGCCAGCTTCCGCACAAGCATCGTCGTACTCTCCAGCGTCGTACTTGTCCATCATTTGTGCCAGTTGCATCATCCATTGTAACATCCCCAAAAAGGATGACCAATTTTGTCCACCCACGGCAGCCCACTGGGATTTCGAAACTTTGTTCTCAAAGGGGTATCGCAGTTGCTTCAAGATCGCAGGTCCCTCAAAATCAATGCTCTTCAGAAAGCGGTAAGAGGGATCAATCCGGTGATATAGCCATTGGAAGATCGCTTCGAAGTCTTTCTGCGTAGGTGAGGTCATGCTTTTCTGGTTCAGGGATCGCTTCATCTCTAACTCAAAGTTGTTGCGGGTGAGATAATCAAGCAATTCTTGACCGACTTTGTTCCTGTAATTGGGGTCCCGCCACGGTCGAGGATCTGGACGCGCGCTGGCCGGTGCGGGTGCCTGTGTGAAGAACGATTGATGGCCCATCGGACCTGTTGACGACGGTCGCGAAAATACACTGCTCCTCCTTTGCAAGCTTTGGGAGCCATTCAGGGACTGGTGATGCGCCGGTGTCATCGTGCCTGGTGCGTAGCTCATTCTACCGCCCGAGGCCGCATTAGCAAACAGGTTAGAAGATAAGCTGCGTTGGACAGTCGAAGGCCGGCCAAGATCAGCCAGATTGGTGCCTGAGGATGACCGCTGGAAGTTTGGCTGTTGGGGTCGGTTTGGAGCAAGAGACTTGCCCGACGAGGAGGCCGAACGGCCATGGTGTGATGTAAGAGGAGCCTGGGGCTCTTTTATGTGAGAGATGGAGTTAGAACGTTTCAACGCAGATTGAGGCTGTGGAATCCCTGAGTTGAAGTTGATGCCGCCGAGAGTCTGAGAGAGGAATTAGTAGAGTCTAAATCGACCAGAATATGAAAGCGTACTTCTCTGGGTCGCCGAACGCTAAAAAGTCCAGTATCTTGCGACATCTTGAATTCGAATAGTAAACTTTGGCAATCAGATGCGCAAAACGTAGCTTCTGGGTTGCAGTGGGATTGGTAAGGGTGTGCGCATGCGAATGTAGCTATGTGAGGTGCATCTTGATCAAATCTGGCGAAAAGTAAACAAAGGCGGGTCGGCTTAGCGCGCCAAGACTGTCTACCAGCCCTTTAGGGCAGCACGCGTGGGCCGAGGTTCAGCCACCGAAATGATGGTACTTGATGAGGCTTCGTGACGACCCGAGTCCCTCGCCTCATCATCAGTGCATTCATGGGCTTTAATCAAAGCTACAGAATCATGAGACCATAAGTAAGAGCTCAGAATGGTGCGAGAAGACTTGGTGGCGTCAGCTGTGAGCTTCCTCCAGGATCCTACTGTCGCTGCAGCTGCTCTCGACAAAAGAATAGCCTTTCTGCAGTCGAAAAACCTCTCTCAAGAAGAAATAAACACTGCTCTAGCTAGGGCGAGCGATGCTTCTCAGACTCCCGGCGATGTAGCTCCCCCACAGGCACATTTTGGCTCTCATGGCCAACAGATGAGACAACCAGTGGGATATGGCTACGGGCTTGGACCTTACCAAGGTGGTCCATGGGCTCAAGCAACGCTAGAGTAATTGGCTTGTTCGGATTCTGCAGCATCTTTCTTACTGACCACTGCTAGACCACCACGCCGTGATTGGAGGGATTGGTTCATCATGGCAACAGTAACCAGTGGTGTTGGCTACGGCCTCTATGCTGTCGCAAAGGTTCTTGAGAGCCTTCGTCACTTTCATCGAACGTGCTGACATCAGCTCAGCGCTATGTGATGCCCCTTATCTCGCCCCCCACACTTCCTCAACTTGAAGCAGACAAGGCTTCCATTGACGCCTCCTTCAACCGCGCATTTGCACTTATTGAACAATTAACCGCAGACACTACAAAACTACAAATATCGGAGGCCGAGAGGACAGAGAAGTTGGACACTTCATTTGAAGGCATCGACAGCATAGTGGAGGATCTGAAAGCTGCGAACATGAGGCGAGAAGCAGAAAGCAAGATCATAGCGGATCAAGTACAGGGTCTAAAAGAGCTAGTGCCAAAAGCCTTGCAGGGATGGAAGGCTAGTGGAGATGCTAAGATGGAGGAGCTAAGTCTGGAAGTGCAAAGTTTGAAAAGATTGCTGGAGAACAGGGTTGGAAGATCCGCTGGTTCTTCAGGCCCTATGGGAAGGGGCTATGCTCCACCTACAGCAAATGGAAATGAAAGATCCAGCGATAGCTTTTCAACGCTGCCTTCGACGAGTAACGGTACAACATCTCCGAACAAGGGGTCTCCGGGCGTTCCTTCAGCGCCTGCACCAGGGATTACGTCGCCAAAGCAAGACAGCCCAGCCCCGTCTAATAGTCTTGAAAGAGGAGACAGGAGAGCTGCGATTCCGGCATGGCAGATGGCGGCTGCTGGGAAGAGTGGGGCGGCAAACTCTACGCCGACTGGCGAAGGTAGTAATGCAGAGGCTGAAGCAGAAGTGTAGAAGCAATGCGCGATATCGGAAGTGGCTGGGCAGCATATGGATCTACCATACCGACATCAGACAGCGTATTGTATTCGTAATTTGCATTTAGGTACCGTGTTTCCCTCTTTCCACCGGGCATCCATTTCCTTCTTGAGACTTCGATGCCTTGACGATTGCCAGCCACCATCATCGCGCCCGTATGATAAAAGTATTGCCATCGAGATATATGCTACTTTCAACCTCTACAAAACCTGCTAAAATCGGTGATAGTAACTCTACCCAAGTTCAGAACAACATTCCCATATATACAGCCATCGTGCTTGCTATATCGCAAGCGATATCAGCATAGATCACCTGATGCATCAAGCATTTTTGGGATATCATACAAAGCAATTGCGGGTCACCGACTTGCCATATTCTCCTGCTCTAACTGACAGGTCTCCTACATCATCAGTTGAAGCTTCATCTTCCCCCACTATGGATTACAATATCCGGACTTCTCGCCCTATTGCAATTTTTCTATTCGTACCGCGCTTTTTCAGAGTAGCAATATTCAAGTTGCACAGTGATTTTCGCTTTGGTCAATTACCATCAATGGTGAGAATCGTAACCCTGAATGGATCTTTGATCGAATTTGGTTTACACAACTTTTGAATTCACAATTCTGAGTCTAACTAAATTTCATTGTCGGTGCGTGACGTCCATATCAAACATATAGTTCAGAAGATAATTATCATTCTATAAAAAGGTAGGTTGACTACGTACACGGACTAGTTATCCCACAGATAAACAGGGTCTATCCGGGATTGGGCTGCTCCAGAATTGAGTCAGGCGCATCCTCTTTGATTGAATAAGCCATATCGAATAGTATTCATTATTTGTTACGCCAATCGCAAGGAGTAATAACGAAAAACAGGGAAAGAAAAAAAAGGGAAAGAACGCATAGACGGAAGAGCAGCTCGTGCCGCTGGTTTACGGGCACCTTCTACCAGGCACAAAGGTGGATTGACCCACCTCATGCCCTGCCAATTCCAGGCCACAACTTTATCTTCATTGCTCATTACGGTATAAGGAGTCCAGCTTCTCATATATGCAACTTCCACAGAGCTAAAACGCAACCATGTCTAGGAAAGAGTCGTGAAAGGGGTACTGAGTAGCGTAGAGAGATTCGTGACGTCGTCGTCATTGTCAAAGTATACATTCTCGGTAAGTCCAAACCTGGTGGAGATATAACAAAAGCAAAGAGCGAGCAGCGAGTATACGAGTCTCATATATGTTGGTGGCACAATTGGCTAGACTGCTGAGAGAATACGGGTGACTTGCTCTGCATGACACCAGTCCATAAGATGCAAGCCTGGGTTTGCACCGACTTGTCATGCAGCAGTGAAAATCTTCGGAATATGCTCTGCCACTTCATATATTGTCCTGTCAACTGCAGGCAGATCCAGATATTCCATGGTGGCATCGTGAGCCACAAGCGCGGCAGAGGAATCATTCTGCGCGGTGCCTTGAGGAGCTTTGGGAAGCGCAAGCCTGTAGTACAAGTTTCCACTGCCCGGGTTGACGTTGTTCAATTTCTTCTTAATGTCTCTCTCGATCTCATCTTCGTACCGCTTCAGTTTCTCGTCCATAGTTCTACCACTGAGAGACCCAACAGTATCTATTCGCGGTATCGAATGCTTGTGGTCACTATGTGGTTTATTCGCGACCTTCCGAAATCGGATCGATGGCTTCTTTACGTCCTGCTCGACTTCATCAGATTGTGGGACCGAGACTCGATTTTCCTGGCTTCGGAGCGCGGGCTCCTGGTTTATGGCGAGTAACCTTGGTCGCTTCTTTCTAGAGGCTCCAGTAGGGTTGAGGCCCCATGATGAGAACCTTCGTGCGATCTGTCTAACGTCGACATCATTGGGCAGACCGGGTCCGATATTAACGACAACAGATAGAGGTATATCTGTGCCGTAGATTGCCCACATCTCATCCAAGGCAAGCTCAGTAATGTTGTGTGGCTTTGGGAATTTACTATCAATAAATCTGGTGTGACCACTATGCTCCATGTGCTCGTTCCATTCTTTGGTAAAATACTTTGCAGCACCAGTCACTCCGAAGGCACTTGAGATCTTGTACTTTTTTGGATTTTTAGGACCCTCTAGCAGCCTCTCTGGCAACTTTGCGTTGTTTGGCGTCTCATATGTCCTGAACAGTCTATAGCCTGTGGCGTCTGACTTCAAGGCTGCAACGAAAACATGACGAGTACGCGCACCTTCGGGATCATCTTCTAAGAGGTAGTCGCCCGTTCCATACATACGGGTCAAACGATTCACTTCCTCCATAAGACGTTCTGTATCAAAATAACTTTGATGTACGAGTCGCATGCGTAGTTCCTCAGACCTCGACCTAGGCTCAATGCGTCGGGTTATCTTATACCACTCTAATAGGCATGTGGTGATGTCCATGCGGAAGCGGCCTAGGAGAATGGCCAGCCAGCCACCTGCGCCGATACCTGCGATCGTGTCGAAAACCTCACAAGGCTTCGGTTTTCTCGGTGGATCGCTGTGCTGTTTACCAATTGTTTCCAATACCCTATTCAGGATCAGAAGGGTTGACACGGCCTGTAGTCCTCCTCCATCGATGGTAAGAATTTTGAGAGGTCTAGGCCCCTCAGCTGGGCTGCAAGGTTTGTGTGAAAGTGCCATTAAGCGCTAATTTACCAAAGTCGAAAATATAAAGAGCGCAGGATCGCTGCTCTGACGCATACAGCGGGTCAGGATGATTGCGATTCAAAAGTAACCGGTGAGCAGAAGATATCTATAAAGGAGATGTAGACTGAGKACAGGCTGTGAGGCAGATTTGAGTCGTCACGATGGCGTTGACACAGCCACCATCCCTGGCCCCCCAAACATGGTAGGAGTGCTCGTGCCTGCAGGATCCGGGCCTGGCAACAGCCATTTGCGCACATGATTAGTCCAGGCAAAATTGTCCCCCAAATACGACTCTGACATGTGGGATTCCAGGACCAACGATCAACAGCGTGCCTTATCGTGGTGTGGTCTGCTACCCATTAGCGCCGTCACCGTACCACCAGTCATGCACTAGTGGCGTCACACCCTCGCTAAGTGTTACCGTAATGAGCCTCAACCCGTGCGAACATAAAACTGCCAACGCCCCTATCTACACACGAGGGCAACCACGCAGGGTGAGGCTGTTTGTCCTGGTATGCCAGAACACTACATACTTGTCACCAGAGCGATGCACGCCCTGATGAAAGGGTAGTAACCCTATGCGTATTATCCAGGCTTGTGAGGAAGTCGGGCTGAAACAGCAGATACGAGCACACCTTCTCAATTGCCTTGCTGAGCTTTGACCATGGCACAGGGCTTCAGGCTGTGACTGCAAGCCTTATAGACATTGGTATYCGGGCCATAATGCAGTCCATGCGCGGATAAGAAGTCATTACCCATGTTTGAATCGGACCAGACTCGAACTTACCCGCAGGTCCTGTTACATTTGCATTACTGTACCACTCTCGCGAGTTTTATTTGATCCCATCACCCCGTACTCCGAATTCATGCAGCTTTGATGCAGCCCGTCTCGATGTAGGCTGAAGAAATTATTACACGTGACGCCTTGTTGTATCGACTAACCCCATAAAGGCCTCCGGTTATCGTTCAGCGCTAGAACCGTGATCAATTTCCATTGTAAGTATGGCGTGTTCATGATGCATGGTAGACTCATGGCTGCGCTAGCCGGTTCGACATTCAAGCTCGTGACTGCCTGTGGTTTTAGATGCGGCTGAAACTCTTACAATGTCAATTGAGTTCTGCCATGCTCTCTCCTTCCATGAAACATTCGTTGGTACGATACCTTACCACAATTGAGCTATCGACAGAAAATGAGTTCGTCTAGGGCTTCTCGGACACGGCAATGTTGCAATGTACTGACTTTGGGTATGTGTTACCCTCGGAATAATGCATCAACCAACTGATAGCCTTGCATAGATGGAGGTGGTGTCCGTGGCCTCTCGTCGCTGTTGATCCTTCAAGAGTTAATGCGACATATAAATATAAGCTTGAATGAAGCAATTCGGGAAGTGGGCGGTGACGCGGAGCCGCCGAAGAATGTAGAGCCTCAAGAGGTCTTCGACTTTGTGGCTGGCACAAGCACCGGAGGTTTGATCGCGATAATGCTGGGAAAGCTGCGAATGAATCCTCAGCAGTGTATTCAAGCCTACAAACGTCTTTCCAAAGAGATATTTGGCAAGAAGCATCCAATAGGTCGGATCACACACGGGCTGGGCAAGACTAGATATTCAGGATCACGCCTAGAGAGATGCATCCGGCGTCTTATAGAAGATAATAATTTCGAGACGGCCATTGAGATGACCTCAGACAGCAGCGATAGGGATGTGGCTTGGTAAGACAAAGCCGGAGCTTACTGACTTATCACGCATGAGCTTATGTTTCATTTAGTGCGGTGATATGCAGAGAGCATACCGAGCAATCAATATTGTCGGATCTAAAAGAAGGTGCTGTGCCTATCTGCAGCCTCGAATGTCCTACTCAGCTCCGATGTTATGTTAGTGAAGCTGCAAGAGCGACATCTGCTGCACCAACATATTTTCCGGCTCAAAAAATTGGCAACCGATACTACATCGATGGCGGCATGGAATATAACAACCCCTCTTTCTTCATCTTCGAACATTATACCGAGTATGACCTGGTCTCCGCAGCTAGAGGCCGTGCGGGAAATGTTGAGAAAGGGGAGCGTGGCGCTCGCCATGCGCATCTCGATCTGTCACGTGTTCGATTTGTCAACCTTGGCACGGGCGACAAACCGGAGAATGCACCACCCCGCAAGAGAGATGTTCTAGCGGAGCTTCTTGTGCCAAGGCCTATTCGCATGGGAATTTTCTTGAAGGAGACCCTTACTGAGATTGCCGTCAAGTCAGAGAGGGTCACGAATGACATGGTCACGCTTGCCAGGGTCTCAAACGCGGATTCGGAATTTGATGTTAGGTATGAGCGTTTCAGTGCCGACAATGGCGTCTGCTACATAAAGCTGGACAAGCACAAAGAACTCCAAGAAATCGAAGCCCGAACCATAGATTATATCAAGCATGAAACAACACAGACCAGACTGAATACCCTCGGGAAGGACATTGCAGGAGACTATCTACAAAAACATCCTCACGTCGCTGCAACTCAGCCAGCACCAGCGACTGAGCCAGCACCTTCAACTGTATTTAACGTGCCCGAGACCAACACTTCGAGGTCTCTCAATGCGCCTCCCCAAAGACTAGAATCTCTGCAGCCGAGTATCCGTGCTGAGGCAAGCACAAGCGGCTCTAGCGAGTATGCTGACGGTGCCACTCCGGGCACTGGCGATCCTTCGACACAGAACACAGAAGCGAGTACCAGCTTCACAGCGCCGGTTCAGCGACTGACGAGTAATGGCCATAGTCCAGAAGATGCGCCGTTGAAGGAATCCGAAGCGATGGCAAACCCTGTATTAGTTGGTGCTTAAAGGTGGACCGCATTTGCTATTGCACATTGAATAACAAGTCTCAATTGCCGATTTAAGGTATCATCCTCAATACAGTCATTAATCACAAACGTTGACTATGGAATTAGACCTCGCCTGGAAAAGATACTAGGTCGGCATCTATCTCTGGTATTCACAAGAACGAAATCAGCATGTATACTATACCTACAACATCACATATGTACTATATCTTAGGATCATTTTCACATACAGGCAAATAATGCCAGGCACCGTTCTATCGTCGACCTTCCGTGATCCCCGGATTCCCAGATATCGGCTTCCGATAAATTTTAACCTCTCTTTATCAGTATAAATCTAGCGAATCCACAAGCTACTAGGGCTACCAAGGCCGTCCAATCGGACGACATCACAGTCTACAATTGCACATCAGTCTATCTCTGTAAAACAATCCATTAACATGGCTCGATTGTCCCGCCATAATATATTGCTCAAGCTCTCGAACATTTTGTTAACGCCTGAATTGCTTACCTCCCAAGTAGTCCGTATAAATTGTCGTAAAAATATGGTGGTGGGGGCTCTTGTACTCGCTTGTCTACGAAAGAAACATCGTGCTGTCTTGAGCTAGATCCATCATGCAGCTAGAACTACGATTTAGTCGGTCGTTGAACGAGCGGAATACGCTCTGGGGATTATCCCAGGGGTACCCGCCCCTAGAGCTCCCTTTGCAGATGGATTGGAATCCACTGGGCCCTGGGAGCCCAGGGCCGATAAGCAAGCTTCCGAAGGTCTTACAATACCTAGGCGCCTCTAAATCAGCGGCTGCGGCCCAATCTAGGGCTATTCTACAAGGCACTACGTAGTGTACGTGGGGTTCTCTTAGAATTTAAAATTTAAATAAGTTAATATAATATATAATTATATAGATTACTTGGAAGGAGTTTTAATAATAGTTAATTTATAATATAATAACTAAATTAATTATTTACTTTTTAGATAATTAAATATAAATATAAAGTAACTTTTAATTTAATTACTTAATTAATTATTAAATTAGAGAGATAATTAATATATTTACTAAACCTTTATATAAAGTAAAATTACTCTAAGTTATTCTTGTAGTAGAAGCTTATAAAGAAAGATTTCTTAATAAATAAAAGTAATTAAATTAATAATAATATAAAAAAATATTTAAGTAATTAATATACTTCTAAGATTACTATTAGAATTTTATGAGTTATATAGAGTTACCTTAGCTTATAAGTAGTAGTATTACCCTATAATATTTAAATAGAAGTATTAAAATCTAGGGTATAGAAGTACTTAAACTAATTAATATAAGTACCTCTTAGTACTTAGATAAAGATCTTACTATAATAAAATATATTTAACTTAGTAACTATAATAAATAATATTCTACACTTTATATCTAATTACTTAGGAGAATATATAGCCTTATATAATATATAAAATATAAGAGAACTAATATTAATACTTTAAAAAAAGACTAAAAATTTTCTATACTTCATCTATAAAAGTTTTTTGGATGAGTTTTTTCATGTCACTATAGAATGGATTATAGGATAGAGTTATTTTAGAATAAACTTATCTATACTTATTTAAACTTATTTAAATTTATCTAAACTTATTTAAACCTATCTAAATTTATCTAGAATTAGGTATATTAGCTAACTTTATAGCTTTTATTAAAAATATATATTTACCTTAGTTATATTTAAGTAATATAAGTAACTAAACTTTAAGATATAAATAATTATTATAACTTTAGTTTATAAGTAATCTAATTTTAATATATAAATAATCTAATTTTAGTTTATAAATAATTTAATTTTAATTTATAAGTAATYTAATTTAAGCCTATAAATAATTTAACTTTAATATATAAGTAACTAAGATCTAATCTATAAGTAATTTAACTTTAATTTATAAGTAACTTAGCTTTAGCCTATAAATAACCTAACTTTAATATATAAATAACTAAGCTCTAGCTTATATATAAGTTAGTTTATAACTTAGCTTATAAATAAGCTAGACTATAATTTAATTTATAAATAAGTTAGTTTATAATCTAGCTTATAAGTAAGTTAAATTATAATTTAGTTTATAAATAAGCTAGCTTATAACTTAGTTTATAAATAAACTAGTCTATAACTTAGTTTATAACCTAGCTTATAAGTAAGCTAACTCTATTATATATATAACCTAGCCTATAACCTAGTTTATAAGTATATTAGCTCTATTATATATATAAGCTAGCTTATAACTTAGTTTATTAACTAGCTTATTACTACCTAGCTTATTATCTAGCTATATATAATTTTAAATATAAACCTATATAATTTAATATATATTTTAATTTATAAGTAAGTTAGTTTATAACCTAGCTTATAAATAAGCTAACTTTATTATATATATATATTAGCCTATAACCTAGCTTATAAGTAAAATAATATATAATCTAGTTTATTACCTAGCTTATTACTAGCTATATAATTATTTTATTTAATTATATATATTAGTATAATCTAGTTACTTATACTARAAACTAARTAAGGYACTTATTTATTATTAATAATATTTACTTTAGTATATATTATCTTTTATCTATATAATTTATTTACTTATTTTATTTATTTATTTTAATTACTTACTTTTCTTACTTATAYTTTATTTATCTTATATTATAYYTTTACTACTTTATATTATTATATCTCTTATTACTTTTAGATATTTTAATATTATTTATAACTATAGTAATAGTTCTTCTTATAACCTATATCTAAAGTCTAGTATTTTAGGTATAAGAAAAGTAATTAGTCTTAAAGATAAAAARTTATAAGATAAAGACTAAAAACTAATCTTTATAAATTTTATTAAAAGTATTAATATAATATCTATTAATYTAATAAAGGATAAGGCTAGAAGTTAGAATAAATTAATAATAAAGATATAAAGATTTATAGAGTTARTATAAGATAAGATTAATAATAATATTTTATTTAACTTTTTTAAAGCTACCTTTTTTATACTCTTTAAAGATCTAAGAACTTAAGTAAGAGTAAGAATTAAAAAAAAATATTAAAAATAAAGTTTATAATTTACCTTTATTATTATAAGTATATTAATATTAACCTTTAAATCTAAGTATTTAATAATATTATTAATATTAGGTTAGATAATTATCTTATTATAATATATTAATTTAAATAATCTTATTAGATCTTAAATAATATTTTAGAGTAATCTTATAATATTCTTATTARTAGTATTTATATTTAAATAGTTATTAGAACTATTAGCTTAGAAGCTTAATATTTTATAGTAAATCTTTAAATCCTTATTATTATAGAATAATTAAAAGACTATTTATTAAGTTAACTTTATTAGTAGTTTATTTCTATTAATAAATAATCTAGACTTATAAAATATAATATATGCTATATAGATCCTATAAGTAATAGTTATAGCTTATAAAATTATTATTTAAAGCTCTAATAATAAGTTAGTTTAGTATATATTATTAAATATTTAATATTTATTACTTATATTTATTATTCCTAGTTTTATAGTTATTAAATCTAAGTAACTAAGTTATTATATATAATATAATTAAAGTATAGCTATTAGTCTTATTAAAGAGACCTAGTAATATTAGTAAGTATTCTTTTATAAAAGTTTATAATATTAGCTTATTAATAATTCTTTTATAATATTTAATAATAATATAGCTACTAAGGACTTACTTATTAAAATTAAGAGGATCTAGTTATTTAAGCTAGCTTTAATTATTTTWAATAACTTAAGTCTAGCTATTTAAATTATTAATAGTTATTATAAAGATATTATTATAGGCTTTAAAATTAAGTTATATATATTAGGCAGTCTACCTTAAGTCTTAGAGAGTATAAGTAATAAAGAGACTAGTAAAAACTCTTTAATAATAAAAATTAATAAAGATTCTTTAATTTATTAAATATCCTTATTAATAAAGCTAATAAATATAAAGTTTAATTTTAAGATTTAAGATAATTTTATTACTAAGATCCTAAAAGGCCTAATATATAATAAGATAAATTATTAAATAATATAAATTCTTTAATAATACCCTTATTAAGCTTAAAGACTAATAGTTTATATAGAATATTAAATATTATTAAGTTAGAAGCTTATACCTAAATAGATAAGAATAATATTAATTARAATTATATATATAAATTTATTAAAACTAATAAGAATTAAAAGGGCTTATAAGATAATATTATAGTATAAAGGCTTTCTATAATAATTTAAAAGTATTAAGTTATTACTATATATTAAATATTCCTTACGGAGGCGAGTAAATATAAAAGAGGAATAAAGAATAATAAAATAAAATATAATAAAATATATTATCTTTATTTAGTAAACTATTAAGTACTAATTAATATTTTTAGATTATAATTTATATTYTTTAATCTTACCTTAACTATTACCTTATATAAACTTTATATAATATAATAAGCTTTTATAAAGGTAAATTCTAAAATAGTTTATCTTACTTAATAGCTAGTACTAGTAAAACCTTATAAGCATATAATATATAATACTTATTATAGGAATATTATCTTATATAATATCCTTATTAAGAGTAGGGGGTAATAATTATATTTATACTTAAACTTAGTATAAACCTTACTATCTTCCTTATAGTATTAATATATACTTAGGTAAAAGAGTTTAATAAAATAATTATATTAAAAAAGTCTATACTTAAGTCTCTATTTAATATAAAGCTTAGGATTATATARTATAAAATAAAAAAATTAAAAAGATTAAGAAATTATAAGTTTATTAATAAAAACTAAGAGGCTCTTATAGTAGATAAAAAATAGTATATAAAATAAAAATACTCCTAATAATTTCTAATTACTAATTAATATATAGTAATATTCTTAAA
>KE598621.1:619781-630335 GCA_000444155.1 Cladonia macilenta KoLRI003786 | reverse complement strand
TTAAATATAAGGAGATCTAAACTATAAGATAAAAACCTTAATTATATAAATATAACAAAGTCTATTAAAATTATTTAGTTTAATAGATTTAATTTATAAACTATTTAAACTCCTTATAATTTAAATAAATTATTTAATAAATTATTTAAATTTCTTTAGTTTAAATGTTTTAACCCCTAAACTATTTAAACCCTTATGTGACTTAGTGCTTAGCCTATTCTAGGATGTGTACTTCTATAGTATATATTATATTACATATATTAGGTTCTAATAGTAGACCTTACTAAAGGTAAGATTTTATATTTAAAATAATAATATTTATATTTAGAAACTAAGGTAGTAAAGGACTTAGAATTTTTAATAAAAGTTATAAAGGTATTATAGTAAAATTAATTTTAATATTAACTTAAAAATAGTTATTATAGTCTATCTTAGTAATATTTTTTTAGATATACTTTTTATAAGATCTTAATAAAAAAGTTTAAATTATTTTAAACTAAAATACTAGATACATTATAGTTTACTAAGTAAATATATATTATAAGATTCCCTTATATTAAAGATTTAAATAAAACATCTTTATCTTTAGATAATATAAGAGGCTTTATAAAAACTATAATTTAAATTTTAAATAGAATAAGAAAAGCTTTTTTAACTTAAATTTATTTCTAAATAAATAAATTATACTAATAAATTATAATTAAAGTAAAAGTATTATAATTATCTATATATATCTTTTAGTTATTAATATTAATAATAATCTTTTCTAGACTAAGGATATTACTATTAATTAATATTTTAGCTTTAAGATTATTAATATTATAAATTTCTTTATAGAAGTATACTAAAATATTTTTATTATCTTAAATAAATAAGAGATATAAAGGAATTATAATATATTTAAATATCTTATATTTTAATATACTTAAATTTTAAACCCTTAGAGATAATACTATTTTTAGAATTCTAATATTAAGAAGTAAAGATAGGAGTTATATTTAGTTACTTAAAATTATTTTATAGCCTAAGTTAATATATACTTCTATATTAGTAGTATTAGGTATAAGTCTTATAGAAATTTTAGTATAAATTTAATTATAAAACTTAAAACTATTCCTAAAAATATTTTATTAAAGTAGTTAATTCTATAATATTTTAGAATACTAATAATTATAAGGGTAAAGATAGTTTTAGAGTAGTTAAATTAATCTTAATTAAATTATATTTTACTTTATTAGATTTAAGTTTTAATTTAATAGAATACTTTTTTTTAGAAATTAAGTTAGGCTTTTTATTATAATTATTTTATAAATACTTATAGAATTTATTTTCTAATGGAAATAACTTATTATATTTATAGCAATAAGCCTTAATATTAATAAAGCTTATAAATTATTTATTTAATTAATTTTATTATGGATTACCCTTAAGGGGCTACTTACTTATAGGCCCCCTACTTATACTTACTTATAGATAACTATGCCTTCTACCTATAAATAAGTACCTATTAAGTAGATACTTTAATATATTAGAAATATATTATTGAAATAAGGTTGAATTATCCTTAATTAATTAGTTATAGATAGAAGAGTTAGAGYTATAAGAGCTACTATTTAACATCTAGCTACTAAGCYATCGCTGACTAAGCTTAGCCTTATAGCTAGATTTTAATACTCTTACTTAAATTACTAGCTTTATAAGCTCTATCTATCTATCTWATATATAAGATATGGCCTATACAAGGCTTTAAGGCATGTAATAGTTGGCCTATAAAAGGCTAGATATATAATAGATAACTTATTAAAAATGGCTATATCTAACTACTGCCTAAAACGACTATATTAAACCGTCTATATAAAAATTCCATTTTTCGATATTTTACTGTTATTTAAAAAATAAATTGGATATCTAACCTATATATACCATTTTTGTTCTAAAAGATATTAAGGTAGCCTATGAATAGTGCTATCACGCGTGTAAGATATAATTATTATATGAGGTCTAAATAGTACTACCTAAAAAGGCCTAAATAGTAATGCCTAAAGAGGCTTAAATAGTAAGGCTTAAGTAAAATAAAGAAACCTAAATAGCTTCTATAAGGACCCTACTTTTAAGTACCTCTTCTAGGGCCCTACTCCTATATATTCCAGACTATAAGTATATTAGCCCTTTAGTGGTATATATTTAAAGCCTAGAGTATTTTAAAACTTAATAAATTTATTTTTTAGTAAGGGCTTAGTCAGCTTATTAACTACTTAATATTTAATTAGAGTATATTATAGATCTACTATACCTTCTAAAACCTTTTTATAAATAAAGTAGTAGCATATAATAATATACTTAYTATAAGTATAGAACTCTAGGTTCTTTATAAGGATAATAATACTCTAATTATTACTAAAAATAATAATAGCCTTAGTAGTTAATTCCTTATCTTAAGGCCTAAGCTTATATAAAAAGTTCTTTAGCTATATAGCTTCCTTAACTACTTATATCTACCTAATATATTTAGCCTTATATATAGAGAGGATAATAATTAATTATTATTTAGATTACTAGTTAATAGTATTATTATTAATATAAAAGATAAAACTAGAGGTTAATTAATATATATTATAATTACTAGCCTAGTCAGAGTTAATATAGCTAGTAAGAGATTTAATAGTACCTTAAAATATAAGTTAATAGTTAAGAGTACTTTATAGATATTAAAGGATTTATTTAATAGTACCTTAATAAGCTTAAGTAGGATTTAAAGTATAATAGCTAACTACTAATATAGGGAATATAATATTAGGATAAGTACCTAATATAGTATATATAAGAAATTTAATAGYTTATTAATATTATTACTTATCTTTAGTATTAACTTAATAACTTTTTAAGACCTTTTCTAACTTAGAGCTAGCTTTTATTAAGGTAGTAATTATTTTATACTTTTATTATTTAAAGTCTTTAATAACTTTCTTAAGGTATACTCTTTATCTAAGGTATAAGATTTATTATTAATAATTTTATATAATTAATATACTTAGCTAGTAAGAATATAGCCTAAGGTTAATTATATAAAAATAAAAATTAAGGGCTTTCTTAATCTTAAGTATATTCTACTTATTAGGACCTATAATTAATAGGTTATTAATATATAGAGTAACTATTATATTTAAGAGTATAATAAATATGCTTAAGTTAATATTTAAGGTATTAAAACCTAAAGTCTTAATAAAGTTAGTAAAGGTATTATATTAAATCTTAAGTAACTACTTAAGCCTATATAAAGCTTTATTAAGATAATAGATCTTATCTTTATTATTTTTATTATAGTCCTTAAGCTATTTAATATAGATTTCTTCCTTTACTTATTTATAAAGAAAAGCTATTTTAATATCTATTTATTTAATATCCTAATCTATAGTAGCTGTAATAATAAGAATAGCCTTATAGCTTATARGTTTAATTATTAAAATAAAAGTTTTATTATAATTAAGGCCTTTATATTATTTAAATCCTTAAATTATCTAGTATATTTTATAGTAGATAACCTCCCTATTAAGGCCCTATTTTAATATATAGACTTATTTACCTCTAAGGGTAGTTCTCTCCTTAGGTAATATTATTAAGGACTATATTTTATTATTTATTAGTAACTTATATTTATTATTTATTACTAACTCCTACTATATCTATTATATACTTTTTAATATAGCCTTATTATAGATCTTTAGCTTAAACAGTTTAACTAAATTTATATAAGAAAATATAATAATTAGGGAGTAATTAAAACTTAATAAGTCTTTATTATTAGAATTTAAAGTTATAAGGTATAGATAGTTATCTAAAATATATTTAAGTTAGGTATAATAAGTATTATTAAATAAAGGGAGTTTAGGTAATTTATTTATCTATTATTTAGATAATTTATTTATTTATTATTTAGGTAATTTATCTACCTATTATTTAAGTATTAGCTTAGTATAAATTAAGTTAATATTAAAGCTAAGGATCCTTTACTTCTATATATTCTCTTCCCTTAGAGCGGAGGTCCGTAGCTATTTAGTAAGTAGAGGTATTAATAGTTATAGTAGTATTTAAAAAAATAGTATAAGTAGGAAGATAATATTTAGTAGAGTAATACTACTAATAAAGGTAGGTTTTTATTCCTTAATATAGATATTAAATACCTAAATAATTATACTTATTTAAGGATAGTATAAATAGTAGATATATTTATTACCTTTATAATTAATAAGGAGATATTATTTACTTTTATTAACTAATTTTTTTTAGAGGTGATTTCTAGCCTATATAAAAGAGCCTAGTATTTATAAATAGTTAAGAAAAAAAGAATAGCTTTCTTAAATTTTATAAGGTAATTTATTACCTATCTTAGCTATAGGGCTATAGATTATAATATAATTAATTATCCTTAAGACTTTAAACTATAAGTCTTTATTAAGCCCTAAGCTTAATAGCATAGAATATATTCTTAATATTAAAATTAAACTTAAATATTTTAATTTATTATTTTATTTAGGGTTTCTAGGTATTATTAGCTTATAAATAATATCTTTATTTATAAAAAATAGCTTAAAGTTATACCTTATATATTTACTATTATTATTAGTTTAGAAATATTAAATATAGTAGCCTTCCTATTTATAATAGCCCTTAAATTATTAAAAGAAAAGAAAAACTATACTTTTATTCTTAATATAAAAGACTTTAGAAAAATTAGTATAGTTATATTTAAAGRTAATAAAATAATAACTCCTATTAAAGCCTATTAACTTAATAGGGCTATAAATATTATTATAAATAAGCTTTATAAGGTATTAGCTAGGTATAATTATATCTTTATATAAAGCTAACTTTTAATAGCCTTATATATAGTATTTATAARTAAGCTTATYCTTAATCTTTTTARAGAAATTAACTCTAATAGTTATTTAGGGTAGCTAAATAATATTTTATTAGCTTAAATACMCTATTTAAGTATATTAAAGTTATTAAATAAAGTTATTTAATATATTATATATATTTAACCCTAGAGTAATCTTTTTTAATTTAAGGATAAAGATCCTATAATATTATTTAGCTTTAATTATATTAARGGAAYTATAARTTAAAARGTATTTATTAATTATAAAGTCTACCTTAATCTTAGTATCTATTAATTAAGATATTAATAAAAGGTTTATATTTATCTTAGGTATAAATATAACTTCTTAGAACTATACTTTTTTATTTAGAAGTAAGATTTAAATAGTTTTTATATTTATAAGCTAAACTAATTTACTATTAATTCTAGTAATAAGGTTATATATTATAAATATTAACTAAAAATTAATAAAGGTATTATAATTACTAAATATATATTAGTTATAGGTTAAGTTAATAATAATTAAATTAGCTAAGTCCTTATAAGTAAAGGAGATAAGAAAATAGATAAGAATATTATTATAGCTATAAAATAAATTGTTAGTTACTAAGTTAGTAAAGACTAGCTTATTATTTAGTTTAGATATTATTATTAAGGGATTAATTATTAGATACTTCTTATATTCCTYMTTTAAYTTAAAYTTTATAGGTTTTAGCTARRGGTATARTTACTAGTAAATAATATTATTATATTTTAAAAATAAGTTTTTATTTTTATAATAAAAGTAAGGGCCTTTTCTTTCTTCTTAACTAAATTTATTAACTTAATTATTATTATAGCCTTAGCTAGAGCTCTAACCTATATTACCTCTTCTTATTATTATAATAATTCTAGAAGGTTCTTAAAAGCTTTATAATCTTACTTCTTTATTACTTATAGTACTTAAAATATTAGAGAGTAAGACAGCTTTATAGCTAAATAAGTTATATAATTAAAAATAGATATTAATAAAGGTATAATAAGCCTTACTAAGACCTTTAAAAAATAAATAATAAAGGTAAGATTCTAATAGGCTATAACTATTATATAAATTAATTAAATTATTAATAACTTTTTAGAATTTTTAGATATATTTAATAATATCTTTAAAACTTTCTAGTATTATATTATATAGTTAATAAATAAAAATAATAAAAATATCTATTTTTTTAAACTTAAACTTCTTTATAATAATATCTAAAATCTTTTAGCTATYAGTTTTATTTTTTATTAAGTAGTAGGCCTCTAAGCCTAAGTAATTCTTTATTATAATTATTACCCTAAGTTAATTTACTATAGTAAATAATTTAAGGTTATTTATTATAAGCTAATCCTTAATTTTCTAAGCTTATTTAATATAATTATATTTCCCTTTAAGCTCTTTTATTATATARARGRGRAATAATTTTTTTTAAGAATTATTTATATTATTAGCTATCTTAATCCTCTTAAGTAGTTACTAAACTAAATAATAATATTAAGGTAGGAATATTTATAAATAAAGATAAAAAAAAAGATAAATTAATTTAATAATATTTCTAATCTAAGATAATAAACAGATTTAGAAGCTATTATTTAATAATAAGATTAAAAATATTAATACTACTTACTTCTAAAAGAGTAGACTCGCTGGCTTTAGAATCTATATTATAAAGTAAGGATAAATAAAATAGAAATTAATAGTTATTACCTTTAATATTTTTTTTAAGGAGATTTATAATTTTTTTTTTATTTCTTTAACATTCAGCTTCTTTAATAAAGTAAGGAAAGCACTATTATTTAATATAATAATATTTAATAATAAGAAGGTTTAGGTCTTATTAAGGAAGGGTATTAATACCTAATAATAATTATAGATTTTAATAATAGGTAGATAGTTACTTAAATAAGCTCTTATTTAAAAACTTAATAACCTCTTTATACCTAGAGCTTATACTATCCTTATTTAATAATAAGAGTAAAATATAATAGCTAATTACTAAAAAGAAATTTAATATATTTAAGAGTAGTTAGCCTAAACTATCTTAATCCTACTTAATAAGGTTTTACTACTAATTAATAAATAAAAAAAGGTAGTAGCTAATCCTTAGCCCCTTTAACTATTTTATTTAATAATAGCTAACTAAGAGTTTAATAAATATAAATAATATTTAATAAGTTATAGAGATTTTTWTAGAGATTTTATAAAGTTTTTAGTACTTATCTAAATAGGAGTAGTCTTAGTAGTCTTAATCTTAATAAAAAGTAATTTAAGTAGTCTAAGTAARTATYTAAATAARTAATATAGCCTATCTAAATATAAAAAATCTCTATTTACTTATATTAAGAAATGACATTATATAGATAAAGATACTTAATAGTAGAAAATTTAGATACCTACTTTATACTAAAAGTAGTAGTATAGTAAGTGATATTAGTCTAAGTACTAGGTAGCCCCTAATACTTAAATAGTTAAGTACCTCTTATCACTATAACTATATACTATAGCGGGTGGTTAGTGATCATAGCCATCCATTAAATCAATTATTTAGTTAGTAAGTATACTTAGAATTAGAAGATTAGTAGCTCTATAGGCTATATTAATACCTAAAAGAAGATAAAATAGATAGATAGGATAACTAAGATATCTATTTAATTATCTATTTATAATACCTATAAATCTAGGCTCATAACCTGTTGAAATAAGGTTGAATCATCCTTAATTAATTAATTATAGATAGAAGAGTCAGAGCTATAAGAGCTACTATTTAACATCCAGCTACCAAGCCATCGCTGACTAAGCTCAGCCTTACAGCTAGATTTTAACATATATTATCTTTTTACTACTTAATAGTAATATAATAAATAATAGTATATAGCTAGTTTATTTAATATTATTAATTTATTAACTATAATAAATCTATAGATATAGAATTACTTTCCTCTACCTTCTTATTTTATAAAAAGAAGTTTATTTTTATYTATTTATCTTACTTTATCTAGTAGTTATATAGTTGTAATTCTATCTTCTTTTTATTTTAAATAGTAGTATTCCTACTACTAACTTATCCTTTTAAAGTTTTAATAAGTAACTTTTAATATTCTTTTTAAGCTTTTAGAACCTTTTTTTTTATTAGTTAAAAAGTTTACTTAAAACCTACTTATTATTATTTTYTATACTTTTAATATTACTACCTACCTAACCTACTAAGCTGTAATATTAGATATAAGGCTATTATTTAATACTTTAGAATTAAATTATATATTATAATTATCTATACTATTAATTGCACTTCTAGAGGGCTATAATTAGGATTATTTTAGGTAGTATTATATAATATAGTTAAGTTATATTAAAAGCTATATTAGCTTAGTATCTTCTTAAATTATAGAATTACTTAAGAAGTTAGCTACTACTTATTTTTTAAGAGGATTTCTTTCTTTTAATAATCTTCCTATTTTTTTATTCTTTTAAAAAACAACTTACTTTAAATAACTTACTTTAATTTTAGTCTTTATAGATTAGGTTATTATAATTACTTTTAAGCTTAATTCTAATACTTATATACTTATTTTAAGCTGGCTTTATTAGATCCTAATGTCATTCTTTTTATATAGTAGATTTATAATTTCTTTCTTAAGAATAATATAAAAGTACTTAGTAAAGCCCTAGTAGAATATATTATTATTAAGAAAAGTATTATTATAATAAACCTTTATCTTAATCTAGTAGAAAGAAGATTTATTAAAAGAACTATATAGTAAGCTAGTTCTATAGAACTCTTARGGTACTTATAAAAGTAAGTTATTAATAAWTTAGCTTTATTATAAAACTTTAAAAAATTTACTAAGCTTACTACTAAATATTATTTATAAATTCTTATTAATACTTCTTTTAGGAGGAACTATCTAAGTAGTTTATTATATTAAGACTTATTTCTCTAATTTTAATTATATTTAAATATGCTAGTATTCTTAATTACTATTAACATAGTATATCTACTAGCGAAGTTATATTTAATTTAGTAATTAGTCTAAGTAAATAAGATTAATAAGATTAATAAGATCTACCCTTAAAAGGTATTCTATTAAATATTAAAAGTACTTCCTCTCTACTATCTACTAATAATACCTTAACCGGAACTTAAAAAATAAGTTAATTATAGAAGTATAGAGAGTAAAGCTAATAAAAATATTTATTAAAATAAATTAAAGAAGGAATACTAACTCTAGTACCCTTAAGAATAATATTATAAATAATATTAGCTATTAGTATAATACGCGTTAGAATCTAGCTAATATTAATTTCTTTAATAAATTCTATAATAATAAATACTATCTAGGACTAATTATTTATTATAAATTTAAAATAATCTTCTAAGATATATATCTATTTATTATTTAAATTAAAGATATTATTACTATTAAAGAGAAAGACTTAGTTTAATAAAATCTATGAACCTATCTTAGAGGGACTATTATAGATTAGTAGTTAGTAATTCTTATTAATACTAAATAATATCTACTAAAACTCTTAATTRATAAATAGTATAACTTTTTTATAAAATACTTTATATAATTTACTAGTATAGCTCTAGTAACTATTATATCTAAATACTATATATTAGAAGATACTTTATATTATTAAGAACTTAAAGATTATATATTAATTATCTTATATAATACCTATTCAGCTGAAATAAATAATATTTATAATTAATTATTTCTTTTATATAATAGGTTAAATCTAAAATTCTAATATAATAWTAACTAGCCTATAAAAAATATAATACTTAATAAATTCCTCTATTAGCTTAATAAAAATAAAGAAATTTAATTTAATCTTACTACTTAGAATTAAAGTTATTAGAATTTCACTAGGCCCCTACCTAGGTATAAATAATAAAGATATCCTTAAGAAAATAATAACTTCTATTAAGAATTTAATTAGTATTTATCTTCTTTYTAAATAATAATCCTAAGTATCCTTTATAAATACTTTATTTATTATACTAAAATTTTACTACGCACCCTAATATGTACTAGAATTTTATAGTAAATTAATATTATTCCTTTTACTAGAATTAAGCTTATATACTTAATTAATAAATATTAAATTAATAATTAATACTACTAGCTCTTTAATAGGTACTAAGTATATTTATACCTATCTTATCTCCCCCTTACTAACTATTACTTCTAGCTAGCCCTTCAACTGGCAATTATTAGCCAGAAAATAGAAGAGGGTATAATTTAAATTATTAATATAGGAATAATTACTTAGATTAATTTAAAGCTTTTTAGCTAAGAGCTTAAAAAGTATACTAAATATCTATATAAGATAAAAATAAGGAGGAAAAGTTAATAGTTAATATCTCTAAAATACTTACTAATAACTTTTATAAAAGCCTCTTACTAAGAGAGCTTAATAAGGCCTATATGTTAGAACCTAATAGTGTGATGTAGTAAACGCCCTGTTAGGGTACATCTTGGAACGGCTTAGCAGGAGACACGTGATATATTTAGAGTATTTAGGGTGTAAATACTATAAATAGGGAGTTTAGAGTGTTTAGGGTATAAATATTATAAACTAGATAGTCTTAGTAGATTTTCTTATATCTATATAATTAAGGCTCTTACCCTATAGTTTAGATCTT
>KE598621.1:602947-617706 GCA_000444155.1 Cladonia macilenta KoLRI003786 | reverse complement strand
TATTATAAAATATAATATTATAACTTTAAATAAGAATAGCCTTAAGAAAGGATTTAATTTTATAAATATAATAATAAGTTAGCTAGTTAAAAGGTATAAAAGAAATAAAAAAAATATATATTTTTTAATATCCTTAAAAAGTACCTTAAGTATACGTAGCTTTTTTAAGAAGAAGTAAATATAAAGGTATTACTTAAATATTAATTTTAGAATTATAAAATTGAACTTAAATTAAATAAGGAATTAATATTTAGACTTATATATATATTATTAAAAAAGAACTCTAAGTACTTTATAAGTATATTATAAAAAATTTAAAAAAAGGATTTATTTAAGAATCTAAATTACTAGTAGGCTATTTAATACTCTTTATAYTAAAAAAGGATAGGAGCTTATAGCTATATATTAATTATTAAAAGTTAAATAATATTATAATTAAAAATAGGTACTTATTACCTAATATTAATAAACTTTAAGACTAACTTAAGAAAATAATTTTTTTTATAAAGCTAGACCTTAGAGGGGCTTATAACTTAATATATATAAAAGAAGGTAAGGAATAGAAGATAATATTTAAAATTTAATATAAATATTATTTAGCCTTACTAATATACTAGCAACCTATTAAGTATTAATTAATAATGTATTAAGGTACTATTTAGATAAGATAGTAATAGCTTATTTTAATAATATTCTAATATATTTAGAAAATAAGGAAGAATATATCTAATATATATAAAAGGTACTTAGATATTTATATAAAGCTAGATAGTATTAGTAATATTATTAGCTATAAAATTTACTTTTTYTTTTTAAATATTTAGGTTTTTTTATACTATTAATTTATTTTATCTACTATTTATTTATATTTTTATAGCTTAATAGTTATTAAAGTATAGATTACTTATAATAGATATATTAATTATAGACTAATATCCCTATTAGATAGAAAAATTATAAAAATTATAAAAAATATATATTAATATAAGATTAAGTATATATTATAGACTATAGAATATAACTAATTTTTAAGAAGAAAAGAAAGGGATAACTCCTCTATCCTAACTATATATTAGATAAGTAAATATTATATATAGGCCCCTATATAATAGTAACATACTTATATATAAAGCGTATATAAGTTACATGATGCTTGGCACCACCACTTTTATATAATATATTAGAATTAGTAGCTATATTATTAGAGTTTTATACTAATTTAATAAGCTAATTAAAGATAGCTTTATCTATAAAGATTATATAAATAGATAGATTTCTTAATATAGAAGATATATTTCCTATTAATAAAAGATTAGTTAGTAAGTTAGAGATTAATATAAATATCTTAAGTCTCTTTTTTAATAATATAAAAAAAGGATTAAGATTTATTAATAAGCCTACAAAATTTATTATTATAGAAGTAATAGATATTAATATTAGCTAGAGAATTAATAAAATAAAGCCCTAAGTAGCTATATTAAAAGTTTTATAAATTAAATTAAATTTCTTTTTATTAATTATTTACTTTTAAGGAAATAATTAGAGATTAAGTAATTATAAACTTTATAATTATAGACTTAAACTTAAACCTTATTAGAATTTAGTGATAGGGCTAAGCTTAGTTAGTAGATTTAACTAAGTAAGGCCTTAGTATCTAAATAATAATTATATATACTCACTCCTTCCTTCTATAATTAATTAATCAAGGATAATCTAATTATATTTTAATAAATTATAAGCCTAGATTTATAAGATATTATAAATATAATTTAATAGATATCTTTTATTTATTTTATTTATCTTTAGGCTACTAATGTAATCTATAAAACTATTAATCTTCTATTCCTAAATATATTTATAACTAAATAATTAATTTAATAAATAGCTAAGATTGTTAAATATTTACTATAATATATAACTATAGTAATAAGAAGATACTTAATTATTTAAGTATTAAAAATAGTTTAATATTTAAATTAATATTATTTACTACTTTACTACTATTAGTATTATTTAAATATAAATAAATATTTAAATTTTTTACTATTAAATATTTTTACCTATATAATATTTACTTCTTAATATAAGTAAATAAAGATTTTTTTATYTAAATAAACTATATTACCTACGTAAACTATTTAAATTACTTTTTATTAAGATTAAGACTACTAAAACTACCTCTATTTATATAATTATTAAAAACTCTATTAAATCTCTATAAAAATCTTTATAACTTATTAAATATTATTTTATTTTAGTTAGTAGCTACTTTAGTTAAATAACTACTATATTTTTAGTCTATTAATTAATAGCCTTATCTTATTAAGCTAGGGTATTAACTTAATAATTAATAATTTTATTTTACTATATACTATCTATTTATTAATAGTGTTATTTTATTTTATAATTTTTTTTATTAATTAATAGTTTTTTACTTTATTAAATAAAGTCCCCTATTACTAAAAAGAGGTAGGATAGATAGGTATAGAAAGATTATTAAACCTTTAAGTAAAAGCTTATTTAAGTAATTATCTACTTATATTTAAAACTTTTAATTTAATTCTAAAGTAAATAGCTATACTAATTAAATAATAAACTCTCTTATTAAAATTTATTATAAATTTAAATAATAATACTTTTTCTATTTTTTTAATAAAACTAAATATTAAATTAATAAGTAATAAATTACTATTATTTTTAATAAAGATATTAAAAGTAATAGTTATTAGCCTTTATCTTAATTATCTTTATCTTATAATATAAATTTAGAAGCTAATAAATCTACTCTTTTAGAAATAAATATTATTAATATTTTTAATTTAATTATTATTTATCTTTTTATATTTTTATCTTTAATAGTATTAAATAATACGCCTATTAAATTATTTATAATAATTATTTTAAATTAAGTATATTATTAATTTAATTTATCTTTTTTCTTATTTTAAAAAATAGTCTAAATACTTTTATTATAATCTTAATACTATCTAATATAGTTATTATTTTAAAAATTTAAAATAGCTTTAAATARTATACTAAAATTAAGATCCTTCTCTCTTTATATAATTAAAGAGTTTTAAGGAAAGAATAACTATATTAAATAGACTTATAAGATAAATAATTAGCTTATTTTTAATAATTTTAAATTATTTACTTTAACTACCTACCTTAACATCAGCAATTTTTCGGGCCCTAGTATCAAGCGCTTTTAGCGCTCGCGAGTAGGCTTGAGTAAGCTTAAGCTAAATTATCTTATATCCCTACTCCTAGGTATAAATATTTTTAATAAATTATTAAAAATCTACTAGAATGCTCGCTCATTTATGCGCGCGTAATAGGATTCTTTATGTACGTGCTGCTATATATACTGCTCTGTGTACTCTACTATGCGCACTGCCATGCGCACTGCCATGCGCGCTGCGATGGATGGATGGATGGATGGATGGATAGTGATAGTGATGGTGATGGTGATGGTGGTGGATGGCCATGGATAGATGGCCATGGATAGATAGATAGATGTGATGGCTATAGATAGATGGCTGTAATACACCCTCGCATAGAAATTTGATGCTGAATTAATTGTGTATGTTTTTGAGCTATTAATATTGATATAGCATGCTCTATAGTATTCCTATTATTATATAGATCTTACTAATATTAAAAAATAACTTGTTAAACTTATTTATAAATTAAGTAAATGCTTAGGGCGCTTTAAACATATTTAAGGTACTTATAAGTAATTAAAAGCGCTTATGAGTATATCTTAGTATTTAGGGTATACTTAGGGCGCGTAAGCAGCGCTTAAACYAACCTAAAATATAGCCCTAAGCTYTGAGTTAGTTTCAAAAATGCTAATAAAGGTAATAATTATAATAAAGGATAGTTAAAGTTAGAGGCTTATTATTTAATAAAAAATAAAACTAATCTTAAAAAGGTACTTAAAATCCTTATAAGTAAATTTAAGTTAAAAAATTAATTTATATTAAGCTAGTATATTAATTACATAATATAATATTAAAAAGCTTAAAAGATATTAATAATTATATTTAAAAATTCTAAGAGATTATTAATAAGCTAACTAAGCTATATAAAAATTATAATTTATTAAAGTTATACCTATATTACTTATTTCTTATAGACCTTAATAAGACTTATTATATATTCTTTATTATTTATATTTAAATATATAAACTCTTTAATACTAATACTATCTCTTTTTCTAATATTTTAAATATTTTAAATAATAAAGAATTCTACTTATAAGCCATAAATAAACCCTCTAAAATTATTATATTTATAAGAAGAGGTAATACTAGCTAAAACTTTAACTAAGACTATAATAATAATTAAATTAATAAATCCTCTTAAGAAGAAAAAAAGACTTTTATTTTTATTATAAGGATAAGAACTTATCCTTAAAATATAATAATACTATCTATTRATAGCTATACTTTTAACTAAAKTTAATAAAGTTTAAATTTAAAAATATATAAAAAATATCTAATAACTAATTTTTTAATAATAATATCTTAATTAAATAATAAACTAGTCTTTATTAACTTAATAGCTAATAACTTATTTTATTAATATAATAATATACCTATCTTCTCTCTTATCTTTTTTATATATAATAATTYAGCTAGCTTAATTATTATTAACTTAATTTATAGCTAATATATCTTTAATAACTATAATATCTTTCTTAACTYATAATTAATATTTATAATATATAAATCTATTACTAGTATAGATAAAAAGCTAATTTAATTAATAAATATAAAAATTGTTTAAGTCTTATTTTCTAATTAAAATATTTAGCTTTATAATATTATATTTATATTAAATATAAGAGCTAACCTTCTTTTAGTCTCTTAATTATTAAATAGTAATATTAAACTTAATTTTAAAATAAATAGTTATATCTTAACTTATAATTCTCTTAGTATAATTAAAGCTAAATAATATTATAAAATCTTTATATTTAAGTTAAAGATAATATCTTTAAAGTTAAATATATATGATATTTTAAATAATTTTATTTTATAATTTTAATATATTTAAATAAAGTATCTTAGCTAATAAAATATTATTTATTTATCTTAAATAACTATTAGATTTATAAAGCTACTAGAAATTAGTCTTATATAAAGATATTATTATATCTAACTAGTATTTAATAGAGCTAATTTATAATAATATTTATAACCTTATTAAGCTAATAAGTTTTAATAAGAGTTATTATTTTATTATATTTAAGTATAATTATATTAATTTTTTTAAATTTTTTTATATTAAAAATAAAAGTATGGTTTTTCTTACTTTTTAATATTTTAAAAGCTTTTATAAATAAGATAATTACTATATTTAATACTTTTAAACTAATAATAAAGATAAATATATAGATTATAAGTTCTAATAATTCCTTAATAAAAATAGTATTTTTTATAAGCTAATAATACCTAAGAACCTTTAATAAAATAATAAATTAAAATATTTAAGTTAGATATTAATATTTAAAATATATTTTATAAAAAGCTATTAATTATATTATAATATATTACTCTATTATTAAGATAGATAATAAGTTATTTTATAAAATTTAATAAAATTATATCTTATCTTTTAGTTATCTCTAAATCTCAGAATCTTTTATTTAGGCCTAAAACTATCTATAAAAGAAATTAGTTAATAAAAGTAAATAATACTTACTTATTAATTATGAAGATAATAAGTATATTTATTAATTATATTATTTTTAAATTAGGAAGATTCTTTAGATATTTAGTATTTATATTAAGAAATAAAAACTTMCTTTTATTAATAATATTATTTTATTAAATATTACTATTTTACTAAATATTATGATTATATCTATATTGCTATTATTAAAATTATTTTTATTAATAAAGCCTTTATTTATTAAATATTTATAAACCTCTACTCTAAAGAAGGAAAATATATAAAAGTAAAAGGTTTTTTATAAAGATATTAACTTAATTTAATTTATTAAGTTATAATTATTTTTATTTTATAATATTTATTATATTTAACTTAAATAAGTATTAGATAATTATTTAACCCTTAAAATCCTAAACTATAATAATAATATATTTAAATTAAATTTATTAAGTAATAACTACTCTCTAATTATAATATTTTTATATATAAATATAGCTAAATTATTTAAGCCAAAAACTTATAATAAAGCTATATTAAGAAGTATATAATAAATATAGTAGAAGCTAATAATAGATAATAAATATAAGTCTTTAATAAATAATAAGATATAATCCTTAATAATATTATCTTAAAAGAGAATTATCTTAAGAGGTAAATAAATTTATATATTAAAATAAAATATTAATAAGAAGTTTATCTACTATAAAGTATACTAAATTATTTAATAATTTAAATAATATAAAAGCTTAGATTATAATAAAAATTTTATCTTAGTAGTTAAATTTATAAGTTATACAACTATTCTTATTATTATAATTATTATGAATTAGAATATTAAATAAATAAATATTAAAATAGCCTTTCTTTATAGATAAATCAAAGAGGGAATTTTTATAAGATAGTTAAAAAGCTATAATAAAGATAATAAAGATAAGATCTATTATCTTAATAAAGCCTTATATAAACTTAAGTAATTATTTTAAGTATAGTATAATATCTTTGTTAACTTTATTAAAATCTTAAACTTTAATATCTTAGATATTAATTTAAGTATATTAATTTTATTATTAGTTACTCTTTATATAAATAACTTACTAATTATAAATTCTAATAAATAAGATATTTATAAAATTAAGAAGACTCTTAATTTTTAATTTTATATAATTAATTTAAGGCTATATTTTTATTAGCTAAGTATATTAATAACTTAAAATTATTAATAATAAATTTTATATCTTAATTAATAAATATACCTTAAAAAGGTTATCTAGGATTTTAAATAATAAGAGTATAAAATGACTAATATTTTAATAAATATTAGTTTATACTTATGAAAGGCTTAAAAGAGTTATTAAGCTAATACTTATGATAAATAATATTACTAATAAACTATTAAATTCTTTATATATACTATATTAGGTATCTAACTTAATATTATTTTTCTTATTTTTATAATTAGTTCTTAATATTTATAAAATATACTTAACTACCTACTAATTTATATTTTAAAATATTATTAAAGATCTTATAAGCTATACTAATTCTAATTAGACAAATAATTATAATATATAATAATTAATTACTAACTTTATTTTTTATTTTAAAAGTAATATTATTAACTAGTAATTTCAATAATAATTAATTATTATTCTATTAATATATAAAATTAAATATATTAGGTAAATATAAATAACTAAGGAAATTATCTAGCTTAAAAACCTTTTATAAGAGCTTAGGCTCTGGAATAAGAAATTAATAACTAAAGTAGCTATCCTTTTTAATAATAATTAAAATATTATTATCCTTATTGTTAGAATTTGGTTCCCGCCGATAGCTAAGCCCCATTGGGTGGTATAGGCCCCGGATCCGGATGTGTCGGGCATAAGCGCTATGCATAAGCGCTATATATTACATAAACGACATACATATACGCAATTTCCTTTTACCCCTATTCAGCCCCTTTTTAGTAATTAATTACCTAATTTTTTCCTTGRATTTCTAAGCATTATCGGTGGCGTAAATCAAGACCGCGCTCTAGCCCCTACCACTATTAGCTTAGCTATCCAAATATAGCAATATTAATTTCGGCAGTCCTAATACGGCATATTAATTTCAGCATTTAGTAAATTACGTTCCTCATTCGGCAACAGTATTCCCATTTAGGAATGTCCTCATTTTAATATTTCTATCAGACCTCGGCATCTCGGCAAGATAGATTAGGGAAAGGGGCTTAGCTACTTCTATATAATCAGCGGTTTTCTCCTCCTTCTATATAGCCAAGCAATACAAGCAATCGCTTACTAATAYATTCTATTAYAACCYTGCCTGCTTCGCTCTACCAATCAGATATCGCTTAGTCAGCAGCCCTCTATCCCTATCTTTAACACTTATAAAAAACCTAGAGTTTTATATTTATAGTAAGTATATTATTATATAATACTACTTTATCCATAAAAAAGTTAAAAAAGATATTATTAACTTTTAATATATACTAACTAAGTACTAGGTAGCTAATAGCTTAATAAAATTCTTAATAAAAAAGAAATTTACCTTATGGGAAATAGGTGTTTCYATAAGGGCCTGTTAACTGCCTATTATGTTGAGCGGTACGTTAATGCTTAAAGAAGATAGACGGGGGCTTACTAGATAGTCAAGCCCCTATTAACAGCCTATCAATAGGATTATCTGTTAACAGGCTGTTTGAATTGACATTATGTTACCTTTAACACCCTGTTGACAGGGGCTTGATAGATAGTTAGCCCCTGTTGACGGATAGTCAAGCCCCCGTCTATCTTCTTTAAGCATTAACGTACCGCTCAACATAATAGGCAATTAACAGGCCCTTATGGAAATACCTATTTCCCATAAGGTAGTATTCCTATCTAAGTAATCCTTTATTTTAATATTTCTATTAGACCTTAATATATTAGGAAGATAAATTAGGGAAAAGCTTAGCCATTTCTATATAATTGATAATTTTCTCTTTCTTTTATATAAATAAGTAAGATTAGTAATAGCTTACTAATATATTCTATTTTATTTATTCTATTAATTAGATCTCACTTAATTAGTAGCCCTCTATGTTTAATAATATAGTTAAGAGGTAATATATATCTTATTTTCTAGAAATTACTAAGACTTCTAATAGGTAGTTATATATAGTATTTAAGTTAACTTTACTCTCTAGTCTAATCTCCTACACTTATAACTAGACCTTTAAGTTATAAAGCATAAACATTAAAACTATATACTTATAGTAGCTTAGACTATTGTGATTAATGCTATCTATACTATTAAATTAGCTACTATTATCTTTTATAATAATTAAGGGGCTATTATACTAGCTAAGGACCTTATTAATTATTATAAGATAAATATATATATATTAAATATATTATTTTTAGAAAGTATATTAGTAATTAATAAGTAGAGCTTAGATACAATTTTATAAAAAATATAATAATTAATAAACTTACTAAACCTCTTTCTTATAATATATTTAAGTGTTTTTAATAATATCTAAAGATATAATAATATATACTTTATAAAAGAAGTATATAATTAATAAAAGTTTATATTAATAAAAGTCTCCCTTTTTATTTTATATTATTATATATATTTATACTAATTACTTAACATTAAGCTAGATCATTTAGTACTTTAATAAAAATCCATCTTTCTTTATTATTAATATATAATAAAACTAGATAGATAGCTTTATAACTTAAGTAGGAGTATTTAAATCTAGGGGCTAAGATATAGCTTAGCGGCTTAAATAAATGAGCTGTTAAGCGCGCCTTGGCTTGCAGGGCTATCTACACCTTACCAACTAACCAACTTACATCCATACCTTTTGATACATGACCCGTCATCTGGCACATCATCTTGATTTCTCGTTGCATACCGGCCCCCGTCCGCCGCTTGGAATTAGGGGAAGCATCAGCCTCACTGAAACCCGCTTCACGTTGCGTTAAGGACAACCACACGTTGTCAAATAAATGGCTTATCTTGCCAAACATTTGCCTCGTTGTATGCAAGCACTTCCGAGTGCACCACCAGTCGCCTTGGCAAACATTATGCTCATGAGGTGTTAAAAGCATCAGCGGACGTTCTCGCCTTAATGAGATCTTCGAAATATGTGAAAGGGCACCTTTGATTAATGAGCCGTTAAGGAGCAAAGAAACCCTTAACGAGCTGAAATGTACACATGAATGCCGACCAACCTATAAGGCAGACGTCTGTTGCCAGTCCCTTCCCCGCGTCCTCCGGGGACACTAGGTAGTTTTTCCAATGCGGACTGTCAGGGCAACAACATCATGATCAGCAGGATCTCTATCAGCGACGACTTGAATGTTGACCACCCTCCCGAAAATGAATATAAGGTGACAGTTATCGAAAGGGAGAAGGCTGGCTGGTACTTATGTCCCCGGTGTTTAAGTTCCTGGGAGTATTCTCTCGCTCCGTATGCCCCTGGATGGGGTGAGGACTGTGGACTGTTCATCTGAAAGACGTTGAGTCAGTATCCATCTAAAGCCCCTAGCTTCAGATCCTGCGCCTCGCTATGGTCTTGATCTCATCTCGCTGGATTAAACTCCATCACATCCTTCCAAGCCATCGTTCATTCTATCTACTGGTGTCAGTGAATGGCCTGGAGGAGTGAGTGACGGCGCCAAATAGGTCGTAGATTGTCTGATTTTAGTATGGAAAGCGTGATGAAGCAAAGGAAGTGTAACATTGTCATCCTCGCCGAATGCGAATATGGAGTGAATGTCACACCACCAATCGACATATTACCCCTCTTTGCAAATGGGTTTCTAAATACAATATATAAATGTGGTCAGTTCTATGCGGAAGATATTGATGGTGGTTAAATCACACCACCCGTGTAAATTGGTCACGCGACTTATTCATAGTAGAAGCATAGGGTATATAGGATGCATGTCCTCGTCTTTGGGAAGCTTGGAAGTAAAGGATCACAGAATCCTAGTGCCATTACTAAATGATGGCAGTTAATACATCCACCCAAAGCTCTTACCCCTAAGCCTGAACGAGCATGATGACCAACCAATATTGGCAATCATTTATTCACCCACAACATGGATCACAGCTATCATCGAAGACAGCAGCCACATTGCCACAATACTCAGAAACATGAACGAGCTTAGTCGTGTGAACACTAAAAGTTAATAATTGGAAATTCTTAACTCCATACCATCCTGGCTCGCACGTCAATGAAAAAACATGAGCATCATTCTCAGTCTTCCTTAGTGCATGAGAAAGCTAGAGGCCGACCTTCCTTGCCGTTCCCATCGCCGCCGCTATCATCAATATCAACATCTCGTCCTTGCCCTCATCACTGGCATCACAAACAGTCAGAGAACCAAGGGAAGAGATAGAAGGAATAGGAAGTAGTAGTAAGTCACCAAACAGCGTTCCTTGCAATCATGATCATTCTCTGATAATCTACCTAGTTACCTCTCTCCGCTGCTTCGTCAAATTCCATGAATAAAGTTACTGCCGGCATCTGAAGCAAGGAACGCCACAGTAGTACCCCTAGCGCCTGGTGAATATGTCTCGAGAAAGTGCCAAACCCTCAAGGCATAGCCCCACGTGGCTTCTGATTAATGGAAATGTCCCGTCAAGATATCGAACCGGAATAGCAGAGTTTGTCCTATGTAGATTAGGGGATGTGAAGCAAGAAGAGACCGTATTAATAGAACATCGCGAACAACTTGGGGAGTCGTTTCGGAAGCATCACTGCATGCCCAACTCTATTTGAAGTATTGGTTCGTAGCTGATTTGGAGGTCGTTAGGAATTATTTTTCACGCGCATGTTACCTTTGCTAGAATGGCCGCAAGCACCATAAAGCAAAAAATAGGCCGTCTCCAACCACACGGAATGATTGGATGGAACAAAATTCGCCCTCAGAGTTTCGTAGACTCGCCGCCAATCTGCTGTCCCGCCAACTGTTTTAGAAGGCCGCAGTCACTGCAATGGACCAGCTTTTCTAGCGCCGCGATCCGCAGCCTCAAAAAGTCGATTTCCTTCGTTTTCGTTGCAGCGTCGACCTCCGCCTGCTTGACATATCTTATTGCGTCATTGAGAACATCTGCTTTTCGAGTCTTACCTGACATTTCCGTATATCTCGGGCCAATGTCCAAGTCTCCGGCCGTTCTGCTACGATCGTGAATTGCTGTAAGGATTTGGTCTAGCTGGGTCATTCTTGTGTTGAGATTCTCACGATAACGGCGCTCAACGACGGAGTGGGAGCCTTTGACCAAGGGCTTGGAGGTAGACTTGACTGGGGGTTCTTTGACCACAGCATCAATTTTGAGGTCTGGGTCATTTTCGTTCGGAGACGAGACTCTCTCAGGAACCCCAGAACAGCTTCTCCGCCTCTTCGGTTGAGGTTGGCTCTCACATGAGCTTGATGGCTTGGAACGACAATTTGACTTGCCGCCCTGTTGATCGGATAGGGCATCGAAAGATAAGCGGCGAGGAATCCTTGCGGGGGAGACTGATGGATAGTTGATATTTTGGCACTGAGACGGAGATGAAGGTGACTGATATGTCGATGTCCTGTTCTTGATATCACTGTCCAACCCAGAAAGATTCCATGTTTCATGCTCTGTGATTTTGGACAGATCGACGTGGCAGTCAGACGCCATTGGATTGTTGGGAATCTTACTACCACTGTGAGTATTGGGGGCACTATCATACACTGGCTGCAAGGTAGGTGAGACATCTGAGAGTAATTGCGTTGGCTTGAGGGAGTCTGGACCGCCTACTAGCTCTTCTGGAAACATCCAGGAACGGTCATCATCATTGTACTGGGTCTGCACAGTAGAAGAGACAATCGGAGTAAAATGATATGGCGCAGGAGGGTTTCGGTCGGGAGTTGGCTTTTCTAGTTGTGTCCAGGTCGACTCGTCATATGGCATCGAGAAATATGAGTCCGCACTATCATCGGTGAGCTTCTCGGAGGAAGGACATTGTAGTGAGCCACTTGACGGGGGGCGAGGGTAAGGGAACATCTGTGGCAATCGGCGTTAGCAAGCTCACCAAGCAGGACTATAAGCAAAGCATGAGGCTCCATACAGCACTTGCTTCGTTGTCGTTGCCCTTTTCAACGGGAAACCCAGCCATGTCAGTGTCAGTAACAGAGAAAGGCATGTCTTGGCGAAGGCGGTGTTGTTTGGAGTAGGGTGTCGAGGCTTTGTTGGGTGCAATAGACTAGTGATAGTCTGCTGTGTGGCAGCGTGAACGGAAGATACTAGAGAGGGAGATGGAGGTATGAGCGGCGTTGGAGAGGAGTGGATATGGGATGGGTTTGAAGAGAATCAAGAAATACAGAAGGGTCATGGCGGGGTCAACCGAAGCAGCCGCGCATTGAGGAACACAACCGTTGTGGAATGTGGAATGTGGAAGCGAATAGAGTGGTCGTGATAGAAGGCAAGGATACTTCATAGGATAAGGTAAAGTAAGGTAGGGGTTCATACACAGGGTAAAGATTGCTGTTCAGGGTCCACATTGCCGTTTCAGGGTCCAGAGGGTCCAGATAGCCGTTCAGGGTCCAAGGATACCGCCAAGCTTACATGTAAACATAATCTACTAGAAGCTTCGATGCAATAACGGGTGTTACTACCTATCTATTCTGAGCAATGGAAACTTCTAGTGGCCTGTAAAGAACATTAGCGTTTTGTGGCGCGCTACGAATTATTATGCCTGTAGGGAAGTAGGTGGGCCGGTGCCCAGAATCTGCTTTAGTATGGCCCCATCGGCGATCGGATGGCAGCCTGCGGTCGAAGCTCCGAACAAACTGGCTGCCGTGTGTTAAGCGACTCCGTCTTCCCCACATTACCTCTATCTTCATATCCTAGCTGGTTATCACAGTATACTTCTATCCAGCGTAATAAAGCTTAGCGCTACGCTAAGGATACCGCCAAGCTTATATGTAAATAACCCTATTCTAGAATCTTCTACCCCTGTTTCTATATATATTTAAATAGATTACCTTTTATAGCTATTTTCTAAATATTATAATAGATTTTACTAGCTTATAAATAGCTTTATTAGTAGTATTATATATACTACTATCTATACTATAATATAAAAGGTATTTAGAACTTAATTAGGACTAGTATATTAAAATATATATATTATTAAATTATATTAGATAGATATTTTATACTATTATATAATATCTTAATATTTTAATTTTTTAAGTATATTATTTAATTAACTACTACTTTACTTTATAAAAAAAGAAGTACTGTAGCTAGAAATTTATTATTAATATATTATACTAAGCTTATTTAGTTAAATTTATAATATCTTTTAAATATATATATTATATATTTTTTATTAATGTAGTATTTAAGCTTAGATAGGATATATTAGAAAATACTATCTAATATATATTAGTTAAAGAAGGTTAGTGAATCCTATATTAAATCCCTATTATTTATTAATAATTTAGTAGGCTATTACTAGAGAGTTACCTAAAAAAAATTATTTATCTTAGAAGTAAATTACCTACTTTATCTTACCTAGGCTATTAAGTATAAAAATTAGATATAGGAATAATAGAATACTATTTTATAGATAAATAAGATATAAGTAACTAGTAATAAATATATTAAAATATAAATAATAAAATATGTTAGTAAAGAATATAATCTTAATTATATTAAGGAGCGCGAGCTACATAAAAATAAATAGATATTTTAGGGCTGTTTTTTAAGTAGATTAAGTAAAGGTCCCTATTTATTCTAAGAGAAAAACTAAGTATATAAGTTAATTTTTAATAAAAATATAAGCTAACTCTCTAATTTTCTAGGAAATTGTTAGAACCTAATATATATGATATAGGGAACRCTCTATAGGYATATATCCTAGTATAGGACTTAGTATTAAGTTATATAAAAAGTTTAGAGGGTTTATRCTCTAAACTAGATAAATTAAAAATTTARAGGGTTTATACTCTAAACTAAATAAACTAAGGGTTTAGAGAGTTTATACTCTAAATTAAATAAACTAAATAGTCTTAATAAACTTTTTTATATTTATATAATTAAGG
>KE598621.1:575444-602253 GCA_000444155.1 Cladonia macilenta KoLRI003786 | reverse complement strand
AAATATAATATCTAGATTATAAATTAATATAATATAAGCTATTATTATAAAAAATAAAGTTAAAGGAATAAGTAAACTATTATTTAAGTAAGATAATCTAAAACTTAATAARATACTAGTAAATTAAGAAGTTTATAATAATAAGAAATTAATTACTTAATATATTAAAGAACTAGAGGTAGTAGATAATAAAGCTTAAAATAATCTAATAATTATATYTAAYTAATAGGAATATTACCTTTAGGGATTTTTATATAAAATATAGGATAGTATACTCCTACTAGTAATAATAAGAATTAAGAATTAAAAGATTTAAACTAAATTAAGATAAAAAGGCTTAAAATAAAWAAAWATATAATTAAAAAAATAAYTTTAATTAAAAGTAAGTAAACTAGAAAGAAGAATAAAAACCTAAATTACCTATAAATTAATAAAAATAATAATAAAAATAATAAAAATAARACTCCTTAATTAAAAKATCTTAAGAYTATTAATATAACTCTTATTATTAATAGCATAGTGAAATACACTAGAGTAGATATATAGATATATTCTATATAAAATAYTATAATATAAGATAAGAGGCTAAAGGAATTATATATATACCTTAATATTACTTATATATATATTATTACTATAACTTAGATACGTGTACTTAGTATTTAATATAAAAAAGAGAAATTATAATATTCCTAAGATAGCTAGAAGAATAGCATATAAAATTAAAATAAAAATTAAAAAAGGATTATAATAAAGTAAAATATAATTATATCTTATAAAAAGTATATCTACTCSTAAAATATCTTATATATATAAAAGAAAAAGTTAGAGCTAGATTCTATCCTATAGAATATTTTAACCCTAAAATAAGAAAAATAGGAAAAGATTATTCCTTTATAATAAGAATAATTATAGGGAARTAAATAYTATAACCYYTAWAARAGAATTAAACTTAGTAGAGTATAATTAACTTATAAAGAAACTAGTTAAAATTAATAGCTATAAAATTATTATAATAATAAACTTAAGAATAATAGAGAACTTTATATTAAAAATATTAATATATATCTAGAACTTATTAATAATAGGTAAGAAGAAACTATATAGACTTTAAATAACTAATAAATTAAAAACTTTATTAAAAGATATTAATAAGAAAATAATCTTACTARATATTACTTTTTAATAATATTATAAGAAAATAACTTTTAATATAGTTTAAATAGCTAATTATTATATTATCTTAARTATATCTTAGTTAAAGAAATAAAAYCTAATAATTAATTAAGAAATAGGAATATTTATATTATAAGAGCCTAGTAACATTACTAGCTCTAGATATATATATTAATAATAAATAATAATATATAAGAAGTTAAATAAAAGAATTATTATAAAATATAATATYATAACTTTAAATAAGGATARCCTTAAGAGAGGATCTAACTTTATAAATATAATACAGGATCAGTTAATTAAATAATATAAAAAGAATAAAAGAAAAAATATATTTCTTAATATCCTTAAAGAGTACCTTAAGTATATATAGCTTTTTTAGAAAAAAATAGATATAAAAATACTACCTAAGTACTAGCCTTAAGATTATAAGATTAAACTTAAACTAAGTAAAGAATTAATATTTAGACCTATATATACTTTATTAGAAAAGGAACTCTAGGTATTTTATAAGTATATTATAAAAAACCTAAAAAAAGGATTTATTTAAAAATCTAAATTATTAGTAGGCTACTTAATACTCTTTATACTAAAAAAGGATAGGAGCTTACAGTTATATATTAATTATTAAAAGTTAAATAATATTATAATTAAAAATAGATACCTATTACTAAATATTAATAAACTTTAAAACTAATTTAGAAAGGTAAAAATCTTTATAAAGCTAAACCTTAAAAGGATTTATAACTTAATTTATATAAAGAAAGGCGAGGAATAGAAAATAATATTTAGGACTTAATATAAATATTATAAGTATTTAGTAATATTATTTAATCTTACTAATATATTAGTAACTTATTAAGTGTTAATTAATAATATATTAAGGTACTATTTAAATAAAATAGTAATAGCCTACCTTAATAATATTTTAATTTATTTAGAAAATAAGGAAGAATATATCTAATATATATAAGAARTACTTAAATAYTTATATAARRCTAGACTACTCCTTAAACTAAAAAAATATAAATTTTATAAGAARAAAGTTAACTTCCTAGAATATAATATTAGTATATAAAATATTTAGATAAGCTAAGATAAGATTAAAGATATATAAAAATAACTAATACTTATAATAGTTAAAGAAGTATAAGTATTCTTAGAATTCCTAAATTTTAATAAATAGTTTATTAAAGGATTCTTAAAGAAGGCTTTACCTTTTATAAAACTAGTTACTAAAAACATAAAATTTAAATAAGGAAAATAATAAGATAATATAGTTAAATAATTAAAAAAGGTATATATAAGACTACTAATATTATATACATTCTAAGTTAATTAACTAATAAGAATTAAAACTAATATATTAGATCTAGCTATAAAAACGTACCTATATTAATAGAAAAACAATAAGTAGCACCTAGTTATATATTATTTAAGAAAAATAATAGTATTAAAACAATATTATAATATCTATAATAAGGAGTTACTTATAGTAATAGARRTACTTAAATATTAAAAAGTTTATATTAAAAGTTATTTAGAACTTAATATCTTTACTAATTATAAGAACCTTTTAAATTTTATAATAATAAAAGYRCTTAAYTAAAGATAAGTTAAATAAATAAAACTTTTAAAATAATATAAATTTAAAATCTACTATACTTTAAAGAAAGAAAATAGATGAGCTAATACTTTAAGTAGATAATTAAAYTATATAARTATAAAAGACTTAAATAAATAAGCTATCCTATAGTAAGAAAAAGATAGATTACTAATACTAAATATATAGACACTTATAATAACTATAAGGGTTAAGGGACTAAGTATAATTAATAAGTTAATAAAGATATATAATAAAGATACTAAAGCCAAAAAATTATATAAAGAATAAACTAATATAATAATACTAAGCTATTAAGGTAAGACATATATRCTAAAAGAATATATTAAGGAGATAATTTAGGATTATTATAATAACCTAATATACGGGCACCTAGGAGTTACTAGGATAATAGAACTTATTCATAGAAATTATAATACGCTACAACTTCAAATAAAGGTAGAATAATATATTAAAGAATATATTAAGTATTAATARAATAARTTARTAAGATATAAAYTATATAAAAARATATAGTTTATACCTATACTAAAAATACCTTAAAATAATATTATTATAAACTTTATTACTAAATTATTAAAGTCTAAAGATCTAATAATATTAGAAGTATATAATACTATTATAGTTATTATAGACAGACTAATAAAGTATATTATTATAATACCCTTTAAAGAAAAATATAAAATAGATTAATTAATATTTATACTACTAGATAGACTTATAAGGGACTATAATATACCTAAATTAATAATATTAAATAGAGATAAACTATTTACCTTAAACTACTTAAAAACATTATTAAGAATAATTAAAATAAAACTAAGAATATTAATAACCTATTATCCTTAAATAGATAAATAAACTAAAAGAGTAAACTAAATATTAAAAATATAYYTWAGATAYTATATAAATAAATAATAAAATAATTAGGTATTATTACTACTAATAATATAACTAATATATAATAATAAGTTATCTAAGATAACTAGATTAATACTATTCTTTATAAATTATAAGAAATATATAAATAGCTTTCTATAACTATAGGAAGGACCTAATATAAATAAAGTATTAATTAAAGCTAAARARCTTAAGAAAGTTTATAATAAATTAAAAAAAACTATTAAAATAGTAAATAAGAAAGTTAGGTTATAAACTAATAAAAATTAAAAGGATAATCCTTAGTTAAAGAAGAGGGATAAAGTATATCTCCTAATTAAGAATATAAAATTAAAAAGGCCTAGTAAAAAATTAGATCATATAAAAATTARACTATTTTTAATTATAGAATAATAAGGACCTATTAACTATAAACTTAAATTATTAAAAGACTTAAAATAATACTTARTCTTCTATATATTAYTCTTAGAACTAGCAGACTTAAGTATACMCTTATAAAAAATCTTTTAGTATAAAATTAAGGAAGAAGATAAATAAGAAATTAAAAAAATTCTAGATTAATAAGGTTAGGACTACCTTATTAAATAAAAAGGTTATAATAATACTAAAAATATATAGGAATTACTTAAGTATCTTAAAAACTACTAGACCCTTCTATAATAATTTTAAAAATAGAAAACTAAGCTTAATTAAAGTTAGAAGAAACCTTAAGAGCCTTAAAACCTAAATTAAAGAAAGGGTTATTATTAGTATTAGCCGCCTTATTAGCTTCTAACTCCTTAATATTTTAAAGCTCTCTCTTTATAAGCTTCTATTCTTCCTCCTTTAAAAAACTAATCTTATAATATAGATAGGCTGCCTTTATAGCTACCTCTAAATATTATTAAATAGTATTAGATACTTTCTTAAAAATAATAATAAACTTAACTATCCACTCATAATATTTCTTTTATATACAATGAAGACGAGCCTCTAAGAAAGTGAGTTTATAAAAAAGACTAGAGGCTATATACGTGGTATAGGAATTAGATAAACTACTAACTAAATAATTCTAAGAATAATAGATATAATAACTATAATAACGCATCTTAGGAAAAGAGGATTATATAAGAATATAGCGCCACCTAATAATTAACTTAAAAGGTTTTATATTTAGATATAGTATAAAGGATAAATAATTATCTTTAGAATAAAGATCCTAAAGGAGGGGGATAGTATTAAAACCTAATATATATAATATAGAGAACGCCCTATAGGCATATATCCTAGTACAGGACTTAATATTAAGTTATATAGAAGGTTTAAAGAGTTTATACTCTAAACTAAGTAAATTAAAGGTTTAGAGGATTTATACTCTAAATTAGATAAACTAAAGATTTAAAGGATTTATACTCTAAACTAAATAAATTAGATAGTCTTAATAAACTTTTTTATATTTATATAATTAAGGCTCTTATCTATAGCTTAAATCTCCTTATATTTAATTTTATTAGTAAATTAATATAGTTATTATAATATAAAAGGTCTACTCCTTATTTATATAAATAATTAGTGATATTATATATCTTAACTTACTYTATTCCTCTTTACTCTTTAATTACTTATCTTTAGAAGACCCTACAACGTCAATTTATAATAGAAATAATTATTAGTAAGTTTTACCGCGCTTATTATATACCTCTTATTTATAAATAAATTACTCTATATCCTAAGCTTATCTTAATATAGGATAATACCTTTAGCTATATTACTTATATAATAATTATAGATTTAGAGGAATATAGTATTTAAATAATATCTTAGTTACTATTTTTACCTAATCTAAACCTAATTAAGACYGTTTAGGATTAGATGAAGGATTAGATTAATAATTATTACTATAAGAAAAAGCTTAATTATAATTAACTATGTATAGTTATTAAGGATATATAGGATATAATACTAGCCAATTTTCTTAGCTAGCTTATTAACAATATGCCTTAGTACTATAGGGCTGTGATTAGAGCTAATAGTAAGTAAACACTATATTAGAACGTCTATTTTAGTGGTATGTAAATATACGGAAATTTAATTAGCATTTTGTGGCGCGCTAAGCTTTATAATGCCTGTAGCGAAGTAGAAGAGTTCACCTACCAACCGTACACACCTACCAACCGTACACACCTACCAACCGTACAGCCCTATAAGGCCGGACTTAAAGCTGCTGAAGCGGGCCCCAAAAGAGCCCCGAAGATCATCTTGAGATGGTCCCCGGAATGGGCCCCAGGGTTCTAGTTTTAGGGCGTCTCTGGGGGCAGTCTCGTCAGCTTTAGGTCCAGCCCTACAGGGCTGTACGGTTGGTAGGTGTGTACGGAGAATGACAAGAAAAGTCTTGACCTCCGCTAGTATAGGATGCCACACAGCGCTATGTCATAAGCCAACCCCCCTAAACTCGGCGCGGTAGCCCCTAGAGGCACCCCTAAGTGGCCTAAGAACCGATGCTGTAAGGGCAAGCTCTGTGACATGGCATTGGGGTCCGCGCTCTGCATACTATGCCACGGGATCAAGACTTATCTTGTCACTCTCCGTACGGTTGGTAGGTGAACTCTTCTACGGAGAGCAGACACCAAAAAGTCCTTGACCTCACTTGGGCTTATCCCTAGACCCAAGTGGGTTGCCTGCCTTAGTCGCTTCTAGACAACTGCCGCTTAGGCGGGAGCTACTGTAGGCCCCAGAGCCTTAGAAGGCCTTGGAATGAATCTTCCCAATCTCCAAACATCATGTCGCATATCTCCGTCTCGCACGTTACTCCAGCACTGGACTAGAGAGCAGTTTTGGGTGAGGAGAATCTTACACGACATCGAGCCGCGGTATTGGAAGATAGCAATTTTTGCGTCTTTGTAGGGACCATCCATTGTCAGAATGCAATCTAAGCCGCATCTTATGTTCTACATATTCGAGTCTGATATTGTGTAAGTGGTACGAGGCGGTTGGCCCGGGGAACTGATTCCAATCGTAGCTTTGCCCGCTCCTATGCTAATGCCTGCACTCGCAACTTTTTTCAGACTCTCGAAGCTCTTCGTACTTGCAATGCTATTACTTCTCCTACGCGTATGCTTAATGCTATTGCCTAGCGTGGAGCTGTAAGATTTGGGCCGTGATGCTACCCCAGCATCGTTCGAACCGTCCACTGACGCAGATGTTTGCTCCGTTGATGAGGAAGAGGAAGAATGGGGTGACCAATTCCGCCGGTTCCTGTTCGTGCTTGACGAGCATCGCTTTGCTGACAATATCCTTGGTGGCTTGTCGAAGTGCGTAGCTTGCCCGGTTCCACAACCATCTGATCCAGGACTTGGATCTTTCACATCGGCATTGATTAAGGAGGAGAGATCATCCTCCAAGCGACTTTTTGCGGCCACGCCTTCAGAATGTCCGCTCTGGGCTGCTTTATACGTATGCCCTATAGCCTTCATGTGGTCTCGTCCGGAATATGCTGCCAAAGCCTCAAATACATAAGGGAACACTAATTTATCAACCTGCTGGCCCCAGAGGAAGTCGAGATGTTCGAAATGAGGTATTTCTCTAGCAATAGTATGCCGCGGAAGTTCCTTGAGCATTACAGTGATATCGACAAGGCTGTCGCTCCCTCCATATACCAGAACAATGGGCGTCTTTATGTTTCTCGTTGGGAATTTGGCGACTTTGTAATACCTATCGCTGGCACCTAGACCGAGGGGAGTTTGTACATCGTCATCATACATCTGAAAGCTCTTATTTCGGATAATCTGGAACCAGTGTACTACACTTTTTGTGCTAGTGAACGAGTAGAGGTGTGGGTACGCGGCAAGCTTTTGGTGGAGAGTGATATTCTTCCCTGACCAATTAAAAAGAAATAAGAGTGACATATCGAGTATGCGGACAAAAATAGGCGGATATAAGATAGATTGCCACATGGTGGCAGAGCTCAATATGCTCCTGCGTCCAAAGGCCAGGAAAAGGACCTCTGGAGAGGCTTTGATTAGAGAGTCTACAATGCCGTTCCGGAGCCCCGCGGGCGACATTGCTGGGGCCAAAGCGATAAAGACATCGATTTTATCATTGAGAGTGGGATGAATCGACAGTGTCGCAAAAGCCTGAGCGGTGCCTTGGGAAAACCCTATGTAGGAGAGTGATGGCTGAGAAGTCGTTGCAAGAATATAGTCAATGCTGTCAGGAATATCGTGGAACGCGAATTGGTCCATTGAGAAATTCCAGAAGTCGTTGGAAGAAGGGGAGAAGCGAGTGGATTTCTTCGAATACTTGTTCCCACGATTGTTTCCTAACTGCTTCGATTAGCTTTCGCATCTTAAGCATAAGTCGTGTGTGCGCAATATTTTGACATACCCATACATCATAGCCTCTCTCCACTAACATAAAAGGCAAACATCGTTCCTTCTCAGTCATACACACCCACACCTCACTGTTCATAAGCAGGCCATGATGCAGATAGACCACTTCCTTCTGAACACTGCCATGTCCGGCATTAATTCGCAGCGACTCTTCCCCTTTCCGCCAACACAAGCGATGCAGTCCTAGCAGGTAACCATCTCCTGTCTGCACGACATGCTCCTCTGCGTAGTATCCAAACAGGGCACAAAGATCCACAAAATCGGACGAGTTGGCTATGGAGGATACAATTGATCTGCGCTTTGGCTGTGACTGCTTGCTTTGGGTCGAGGAAAGGGAATTGAAGATGTTCTTGGACCTGTTGTAGCAAAATCGAATTATTGGTTGAGCTGGTAAACGTTAACAGGTTCTTCAGATCTCCAGGCTTAGGGCATCTAACGTAGCCCAAGAGTAATGATCCTGATCAACCCCTCCAGGGAAATAAGAATAAGGGATCCCACAAGAGCAATGTACTCGCGCCTGCGAATTCTTAGAGATTCCCTCGCATCACATCTAACACGTTCACGCTTACCAAAAAAGCCTACCAATGAAAGGGACTCGAGCCATGGCTGCCGCTTCAGACAAGAATGACTGTTAAGCGAGCACATGCATGTTACGAGCCGGCTAAGAGACGTGTTATACGCAACTGAAAACCGCATGAACTGAACCCGAGTGTCATAAATGACGTCATAATTGGTCGGCTCGCGGCGGCGTGCCGGCTTGCGCTAAAATTAGAGCTGCCACTACTGCTCCGGCAAGTCCTGCAGGTCCTGCAGTATCTCCCTACCTAGTGTACACCTCCTTAATGGGCCGCGGCCCGGAAGTCTTGTCGATAGGTAGTAAAAGGCTGCCTGTAGCTCCATGTACGGAAACATTGGTTGTCATTTCCTATACTGATACTCTAGAAGTACATTGGATTATATAGCTGAGCTCTCGCATCCTGATCTTTCCAAGACGAATTGCTCGGCCTTGCGACTTATTTACACTGGTGGCATTGATCATACCACCGTTGCAGATGGATAGAGCTGCACACAGCACCCTCGACGATGAGGGCGGATAAAAAGAATGCCAGTACATTGTACATAGGTGTACAAGCAACGTAGAACTCCTTCAAAAGAAAAGGCCGAAGAGTTGCAAAGTGTTCTGTCTAGCTTAGTTTGAGTCAAGGGTACAGAATAAATGTACGTAGCAAGGAAGGATAGAAGAGCGGCTATCTAATAGTACGCAAAGGATAACAAGCCGATAGGGGCTTCAACATAGGATCCAGTCCGCTCAGTGGAGCCTGTACGAAAGTTGAGACTGCCATCTCTGGCCACAGCTGTCACATTGTTCTTAGTCATAACCTCGATATAGCCTACACTTCGATACGAACGATGAGCTCGTTGAACCCTGGGTCTAATACACATAGGAAGCGCCAGCATAAGGACCCCATGTTTCCGTCATATCGCTGAGCCACTCATGAAGACTTGCCAGACTGCGGCCCTTTGATGGCTAGCCTGCCAATCCTGATGCCTTCTTGCGCTCTGAAGTTTAGCCCGCAACACATCTCCTGTCTTCCGTCTGCAATTTCATCTTCAACGCCTAATCATCGTATCCCTCGGGTATTCTTCTCTGTCCAGGCGGTACTGCAGAGATATTAGCAGCCTGGTTCCAGACAATATCCAGTGGCGAGTTGAGCGCTGCTACAGTTCCCCAACACCTGTTAGAACTAGCTTACTTGGATAGGTCAATAGTATCATCTCTCTAGGCCCATCATTGAAGAACCTTCGTATTGGTGGTGCTACGAAGAAGGAGGCTGGTCCACAAAGTCCCACCACGAAGGAATAGAAAATTGCTGGTTTCTCGTGTGAAGCCCACCGGAGGTAGCGGAGCGGTTGTTGGAAGAATTGTGGGTAGGACATGATGAGACAAGAACTAAACGAGTCGTGGTTGCGATAGACGCTCAGGTTGGGAGCCTGCGAAAGGCTGGCACGGAGCCTACAATCAATGTAAAGAGTACAAAGAGTGGTGCAGTGCGGAGCAGGTCGATGAGCATCTGCGCTTGCAGGGGCTCTGCGGAACCAGCCGTTGGAAAACTACACCTAAGTCTTGGCGACACGTCTCCAGAACGCTGTGCTTGTCATGAATTACTAGGGCTCAACATATCAACATGCGTTGTTCTCTCCCGTTGATCTTACTTGGGTTAGTGAGCTTAGTACAAGCCATCAGTACCAGTGGAAGTCGGCTGCTGGTTGTTATTGAGGAAGCTGCCGAGAAGATCAAGTATTCAACCCTCTGGAAGGACCTCGAAGGTATGTCATATTATACTCCAATTGGTCTGCTTCTTGAGATTGCCATATTGACATACAATATCTCTAGACAGAGGTTACAGACTAACCTTTGATTCCCCCAAGAATGAGAAGCTTTCTCTATTCCTGCACGGAGAGCGAGCCTTCGACCACATCCTCCTTCTCCCCCCAAAATCCAAAGGTGCAATTACTATGTCCACATTGGGAAAACGATTGACAGTATATAGGGCTTGGTCCAGCATTGACACCTAATTTGCTACTACAATTTATCAACAAGGATGGGAACATCCTCCTTACCCTCTCCGCCGACGCTCCTACACCTACCTCAATAACCTCTCTTCTCCTCGAATTGGACATCCACCTACCTCCAGACCGTAGCTCACTTGTGGTTGACCACTTCAACCACGACACCATATCGGCACCTGAGCAGCATGACGTCCTCTTACTGCCTCGACCCTCTCCCATTAGCCCCGGCGTGAGGAACTTTTTTGGGGGTGATGGTATGGTTGCATTTCCCAGAGCCGTTGCCCAAGAATTAGGCAACAATAGCCCACTACTGGCGCCTATTTTACGAGCAAGAAGCAGCGCCTACAGCTACAATCCGAAGGATGAAGCTGAGACCGTGGACGACCCATTCGCGGTAGGAGAGCAGATTGCGCTGGTGTCAAGCATGCAAGCAAGAAATTCAGCTAGGTTCACTGTGTTTGGGTCTGCTGAGGCTCTTGAGAATAAATGGTTTGGTGCAAAAGTCAAGCCAGTCGGTGGTAGAGACAGCAAGAGCGTTAATCAAGAGTTTGTTAAGCAAGTTACTGCTTGGACATTCAAAGAGCTTGGAGTTTTGAAAGTTGGCAGGGTCAGCCATCACTTAAGTTCGATATCGGAGGAATCTGCGGGCAACAATAATGTAACTCAGCTAGGCTATTCCAACCCTAGTATTTATCGTGTAAAGAACGATGTTGTAAGTACCTTGTCTACGTCGACGATCCTCAATAAATGCTAAATTTAACAACAGACCTTCAACATCGAATTCTCCGAGTATACTCATGATCATTTTGCTCCGCTTACCGTTGATCCCGCAGACGCTCTCCAACTTGAATTCACCATGCTCTCCCCATTTCACCGCCTTGACCTTATCCCACTCTCCAAAACGCCAAACAGCACCGTTTTTAGCAGAACCTTCAAATTACCGGACCAGCACGGAATCTTCTCCTTTCGAGTCAATTACAAACGACCGTTTCTTACCAATGTCGATGTGAAGCGAGAAGTAACAGTAAGACATTTTGCGCACGACGAGTGGCCACGTAGCTGGGAGATCAGTGCCGGGTGGGTATGGATCGCAGGTATTTGGGCGACCATCATTGGATGGCTAGCGTTTGTGGGGATTTGGCTATGGAGTGAACCCGCAGATACACAGAGCAAAGGCAAGAAAACGCAGTAGAGTCCGATGTTATCTATGTAAACTATTAGCAATGAATCTAAGTCAATGGAATGTTTTTCAACCACCAGCGGCTGTTCGAACTCTTTATTTACTTCAAGCTCGGCAACGTAAGGGCCGATCAATGATCAAAAATATAGCACTAAAATAGTCTCCACCTTTCTCATATGTCTCACATCTAGACTCTCTCTCCATATTCTACAGAGTAATCTTCGTCACCCTCGAATGATCAGAGTTATCTCGCAAACATGCCGTCCTCATGCAAAGACATTCGTAAGCACTTTACAAGCCCGATTCTCGTCTAACAATACGAGACTCTAACACTCTGACTGCAGGTGCCGCCCTGGCGACCTGCCTCCAGAACTCCGATTGCGTGCTGATCCAGCGCAACACACCCGCAGATTGCCTACGACAGCCTCTTTACGATAGTCTCCCAACAAGGTGCCAGCAACTCAAGAGGGGCTACGGGGACTGCAAAAGGGGGATGATAGATATGAGGAAGCGATTTAGAGGCAATCAGCCCATCGCTGTCAGTAAGGAGCTGGAGGGCGAAAAGGGAGGACAGCTTTATGCAGGAGGCACAGTCGTGGGGGATACGGCTATCGGAGGGACTGAAAAGGCAGCGACGGATTTAGTGGAGGGTGTGGATGGCCAATTAAGAAAGAGGGAGGAATAAAGCAGACTCTAACAAAGCGGTCTGGAAGAACGGCGTTTGCGGTGCTATATGTGGGGTTTCGATCGTATCCTCCTTCATGGCTTACTGTTGGGCACAACGACTCGGAGGTTTGCACCAAGGACATTGAAAGCTTGTAGTCGAAGCAGTAAGATTATTGTATTGTAGCAGCTCCAAGATGCCATGCTGACTTCATGCTAGGCAACCTATTGCACTTTTGCTCTTCCGCCTGTTCTAACAGCTGAGTTGCCACGAGACTTTGGTAATGAAAAGCAGCACGATGTGTTACTGCTCAACTACCTTTGGGATGTGTATACTATTGCATTCTTAAAGCTTCTTTCGTATGGCCTGTCCGTGTTATTTAGCACCGGACTAGACTGAACGACGCGGATTGGACACCAAGGGTTTCGCTTTGCAGCCCTTGTGTGTGAACTTTAGCTTGCTAAAACTTGATACACGCTTTCTTTGAGCCGGGGGCCCGTGTCAAAGCTGGACGATGAAAAATGGCGGCTTGGTGATTATGTTGTGTTGCTTGCCTGTGCATCTTCGTTGGCAGTCCCTTGTGAAAGTTCGAGTGGTTGCCTTGGGTTGAAAACTGAGGGAACGGGTGAAGCAATCATCCCAATATATACGGCAAGGGCGAGCAAAAATGTGTGTCTTTGTTGCATGCGATTTAGCATACCGGATTTACAGCCTCTTCCAGGCTGCAGATGATGAAACACTTGGACCAATATGTTCAAGATGTTCACATAGAAGCACAATCTCTAGGACTTAGCTATCTTGAAACAGGGTTTGGTGTTTTCATCCATCACATTCACCTTTTTACATCTCATTGGTTCCTACGTGCCCGTTGGCGATGATGAACATCCTTACCGGATCGATCCATTGTAGCGGGATCCGACCAAGCAGCAGAGCCGCCTTGCTAAAGGACCAGAAACTCACTGATATCCGTCAAATTCCGGTTGTTCTCGAGTCTTCTCTCCATTGATTAAAAGATAGTAGCTCGCCATAGTGCCATTGATACTTGACTGGGTCAATATGACAAGATGAAAGGAATCCGAGTTGATGGATGAGCCTGGATGGGACGGGACCACACAAAAGGATACAGTAGGAAAAGTCATCTCTATTCACGATCTGTAGCTAAGAAATTAGGACCTGGGCGGTCATGAAGAAAACTATAAGACTCCTCTTGTTCTCTGGTTCCTTTTCTACTGTACTTTCGAGCATCAGCCTCTTTCCATCGTCCCTCTGTACACTCAAACACAGTGCCTTTATACACAGACCGCGCTCTGCGTATCAGCCGTTCCTTTCTTTCTTTCCAATCCACCACTACTCAAAATACGTTTCTCGACCCCGATCCTCTCGAGTAGCACCCTCTTTGCCATTGGCCCACTCGCTAAAACCGCAACTAAAGAGCCCAGTCCACAATAACCACCAGAGTGACATCAACATCGGCACCTCTGTCATTCACCCCCTTTGAGGCTCTTATATCGTATCCTGGTTTGGTGACACACTCATAGACGAAACCTGTGAAGGTGCGTTTCCTCGACGGTCTTCGTGGTCGTTGAGCTAGTAGTATGATCGTCTGGGCTTGAAGCTCCAGTGGCGCTGCCAKCGCTGTTATGCCATTCAATAGACCCTTGACCTGCCGTGCAAGTAATGCCATGAATGTCATTTATGCTGTAGGCATGTGAGAGAGTTGTCGCCGGATTGCCAAGAGAGTTAGGCTAACTGATACACTCAGCAAGAACTTGGTTGATTCACAATTGGAATAGCAATCCTACGACCAGATTGGAGAGCTCCAGCAAGCATCGAAAGCAATGTATGGTACGACAACCTTAAAGTAGCCAATAGAAGGGTTGTCGAATATAGACTTGTATCTGTTCTAACATACACTCATTCGGCACTGTTTGCATCCGGTATTTACCGCCATACAGGATTGAATCAGTTCACATACTCTTGCATATGACCCTTGAGCGTTGGAAGAGAAATGAAGTTGACTTTAGTTCCACTTCTCGGCCGTCCCGGAGTTTTGGCCTTAGCAAACGCCCCACGTTCAAGGGACAGAGATGGAACTGGTATCTGGCTCTCTCGAAAGTATCCTCTTCAAGATAAGCGTTAGTCTCTTACATCTGCAACCCAGCCATTGCCTTCTCAGCGTCTTCTTTTCTTCGATTACTTCCCCGGAATTCCTCCCCAGCAACGAACCCCACCCCCTCGCATCTGCCCTCTCCATCAAACTTGACTCCCAGAACTTTCTCAGCAACCCACCTGGCCGTCTGTGTATGTAGCGAAGCCTCACTTCCCTCACCACTATCGACTTCCGCCACCCCGGCCGCAAGAGCCTGAAACACCACGAGTTGATCTTGCATATACTCGTCCACACACCCACCCTTTTCCAATTCTCGCTTAAGATCCTCTACGACTTTCGACACAAGCTTCTCGCCTTTTTCTCGAACGGTCGATCCGGAGAACTGGGACCAGTCTCGTCCTAGACGGTAGCCATTTGAGGTCTCTGCTACAAGCAGGAGGTACATACGCTTGTCACCGCCTGACTCTTCGTCCACTGGGAAGACAATCTCAATTTCCGGATCATAAGCGAGAAGCTGCACTGTGACTTGTTCTCTTATAGTACGCCTTGCTACTGCTCCCGGYGCAATGATAGATACATGAACTTTCATGAGCTGGCCCCTCTCCTGGAATTTGAAGGCGGGGATAGTGAATCTTGGTTTCATGGGCGAGATATCAAACGTGACGCTGCCGATCTCGATCCTTCCAGTACTCCATCCTCGCTTATTGAGGGTCATGCATATTGGGTGAGTACCCAGTTTCGAGGTTAACACGGGTAGAAGAACTTGGTCTATGTACTCGATAGATGGCGAGTTGCTCACGTTGGTGCCGCCTTCGATAGTGACGCGGAGTGGCACGCCTGTCCGTGAGTCATTCACAGAAACTGAGCTCGAAAAAAGGAGGTATGGTAGTATGGCCTGTAGGATCAAGGTGATAGCGCCAGGTGAAGTCATGGGGACACGGGCTTCACGACGAATTAGCACGCCATCCAATTTTATGTCTTTCCAGACGCAAGAAGCGTCGTTATGCCTCCGCCTATTTGAATGTTCACCCTGCAGTTCCTCCGTTGCTGCCTTAATCGCGGTGCTACAAGGCCGAAAAACCAATTCCTTACTCTTTACCTCCATACCCCGCGTTTCAGCCAGTGTAGCTCCAGCAAGCCACTGCACACCAGCAAGATGGGCCGGCTTCATGCCTCCACCTGTACCAGGAGCAGACTTGGGTCCGCGTTTACCCCTGATTTTAGTCACATGGATTGGTACATGAGTAAGCGAGGAGGCCGAAAGCGCGAGGCGTAGCAACTGGCCTCCACCTTCGAGGGTAGTTCCATCTAGGTGTATTGGAGAAGAGGGYGTCAAGACTTCTTGGTCGGACATTGTGTGGCACGAAAGCTTGTGCTTTGTGTGAGATCTGGGAATGAATGAAGCAAAACTTAGTGATGATATAGATCAATGATAATAAAACTTAGAGCGTTGGAGTCACAATTGAATATTGGAAGAGCAGATTCAATCGTAAATAAGTCAAATCATGAAGTCTATTGATAGTATTAGCTGATGACTCTTCCGCCTAGGGATACCCAGAAATGACTCCCACAAATGACTCTGACATAGCACATTGCAAAATCTATAATTATAACAAAGTAGTCGAAGATTATCATTGACAACTCCTTGCAGCGTATCGTTGAAGAGTATTAGACTCGCAATCGATCYTGATCAATCTCTCAGCTCTGGCCCGGTTTCTATATTCTATTCCTGTAGCTAGAACATCTGCCCAAGCAACGCTGCGTCAGACTGATGGTTAATGTCTAGAATAGCCACAGGCAGAGCTGCTCAAGATTTAAAAGGTGTTGCCCGGGGTCGCTCTTTAGAGTGGGTATGAATGTTGCTTTTATTTTCTTGCAGACACGAAAAGTCCTGATTTGCGCTAAGGCTTTCAGCGTGCCGAGAATTCGGTTATAGAATTACAAGTAGACGCCAGAGGAGTGCCTAGACTACACCCGCTTTGCGCCCCCTAATAAGGGGCTCCTAGCACCAAGTGCATGGATTATTAGGGGCCCCTCACCCAGAGTGCCCCCCTTGAAGCTGAAGTCTAGGTCTCACGGACCCTAGAACTATCGACACGCTCCAGGGGCCAATTCTGGAGCGAGGGTTAGGGCTTCAACGAAAACAATTCGCGCAAATCAAGACTTTTCGTGAATTCAGTAACCCGTGTCTCTTGATAACGCCTATAATAGGTCGAGGTTTGAGGGGCCTAGACCTGGGACCTCTGCTAACTACTTTACGAATACGAAGATATTGTTGCGCGCAAAGGTTCAACAGCATTCTTTACTGATTGAGGACTGTTCTTAATGGGAACAACGGTTAATTGCTCATTTGCTACTTGTGCGGTCTATTCTTAAGAAGAAGGCAAAAGGTGGTAACTCAATGTCTTTTTTCTCTCGTTCATCAAGTCAAGAGAGCTCCTCCATTCGTGTCAATGACCGAGCCCGTGCAGTTCTGGTCCCGCATCGCATATCTTTCTTGTTAGCTTCTGGGATGGAAATGGTTAAGGAAGGACTTACAGGTACGACTCAGCTACGTCCTCCGCATTGCCAATCTCGCCAGTGGGCAGTTTCTGCTTGAGGTTTGCCATGAATTCTTCGAGTTGTTCCTTTGGCATGCCGTCCCACAAAGGCGTCAGCACCGCGCCAGGGCTGATCAAATTTACCCTGATAGGAGCTTTTGAGAGTCAGCATATCTATGGAGCTAATTGTTCGAAGGTGTTGCTAGGCTGTGTGTTCACGAGGGGAATCGCTTACCTAAGTCGAGCGCTAAATTGCGCGTCATACCATGCAAGCCTATGTGCCTCATCAGTCACTTCATTATCCATATTGAGGAAAATCTGCCAAGGAAGAACTGGCCTACCTGTTGCATAGCCTGCAACAAGACTCCAGTCCTTCTGTGGTCGCTGACTCACGCTTCCCGTCGTGAGGACGATAGAAGAGGCAGGGCCATCATTGAGATATTTCCTGACGTGTTTGGCAAGTAAGAGTGGGGCATTGAAGCGAATCATAGCCGCCTTTTGTATACTCTCCAATGTGGCATCCTCGAGCTTCTGAATGGCAAGCCTACCACCGGCGGTAAAGACAATATGGTCGAGCTTTTGTCCACACTGGGAGAGCAAGTGTTCAATGTTGGACTCGAGCGAAGAAGAAGAAAGATCGCAGGGGTAGCCCGACACACGGCCTTGAGCGGATGGATAGGTTTTTAGGAGCTTGTCGACACTGGCCTTGATCCTCTCCTCATTAGATGACGAGATAATGACCGTTGCGCCGGACTCGAGAGACGCCTCGGCGACACAGTACCCTATACCGCTGCTTCCACCAATAATGAGGATGCGTTTGCCAGAGAGCTTAGAAGTATATTTCTTGCTGTCGGCCATTATTGAATTTCTTGCAGGGTAAGGTAACACAATATATATATATATATATGTATATAAAAAACAATTGCTGGTAAATATCTAATAGCAGGTCTTTAGCGGGTTGCCAAAAGATTGGACGAACTGTATCATCTTCTCTTTATAATGTGACAATCAATGGAGCTTGCGGACTTAGCAGCTTTATTTCCATGATGATGACATACGATTGCATCATGCCATTGGAAGTGGACAAACCACAAGTTAATAATCAGTCCTTGAAAATGAAAGAGAGAAAGGCGGAGTCAGTAGGACGAAATTTGGTGCGAAAATGTATCGAAAGGGATTTCAAGCTTACAAGCCAATTGTGAGTAACAAAAAGCTGGAAAAGAAACCCTCGAGAGACATAATTGATTGATAATGTCGGGTACTCGGAAGCCCGTGCGCCGAGGCAGGGCTAACAGGAGATTGCTAAGCGAGTTCAAGCCAAATTGCTATCAGACACTGCAGGGTGCAACGACCGACCTCAGCGGGCTGGTCGACATCAACGGTATTATGATTGTAATACAATGTGAATTAGATAGCTTCACGCCTTCCATGTCCCATCGATCTGCTTTTTCCGTACCTACGGATTTGTCAGCTCCAGTTTCGTCTGCAGCGTGCATATTAGGAATGCGGGAGACACTCACAAACGGTGCCACAAAAGTGGTTCCCAAGGCTAAAACGAGCACAGTCAATACAAGCTGTAGCTTACCGAACCCTTTCCCTAGTATATCGAATGGACCTATTGGCGATATTCTCGTGCCGAAGAGATCGACCTTGCCAAATGCAAAGACCAAGCTTGTGCTCTCCAACAAAGATGGACTCGTGATGACGTTCGACAGGCTTATGATATCTCTTTTGTGGCTCAGGACCCACTTCGGCTCGAAGTCAAGAATAGGGCTATATCGAAATAATCCCTCTTCGGCTTCCGGTGCCGTGGGATCGCGGCCAACAGGTCTCCTCGCGTCGATGAACGCTCTGGATATGGAAAATAGTGAATTAAGTTCGGGTAAAACGCAGAGGAGCGAGCGAGTCGTGATTCCCTGGAGTGTGGACGTGACTGACATGGAGGAGATTGGTCCAGGTAGTAGATAAGTTTGAATAATAACATGAGGTGTCGTGGCAGAGATGTCATCCTCCTCTACCGCTGTGGGATAGATGGAGGAGGAATTTGGGGACGAGCCAAGGGGGCCACGGTCATTGGGATGGGGCGATTCGTAAAATTCAGAGATCACGAGTTGGTAGCCTTTAAGCTTCTGCTCATCCATTGGGGTTGTCTCCTGAGCTACAGCCATGGATTCTGAATATAGAGAATAGGAGAACCAATTTTCGGATATCGTTGAGACGATCGGCTGGGTCTTGTCAACTCCCGGATGAGTAACGGAGTAGATCACAGCACCCGATGTCGCATCGAGAACGTGAAATGTTGCAGTCGAGGTTTCAGCACCCACTGTGGTGATCAATAACAGGTTCGCATTCAAGTACTTGTACAAGACATTGCGATCACCGAGAGCTTTTCCAATTGATGCGACAGGATCATGAGAAGGTCGGTTATTGACACTGAACATCTTCTGTCCAAGTGCCGGCGTAAATTGCCATATTAGATCTGGCTTCGCACCACGGCGTAGCTTCCACCCTTTGACGGAACCATCTTTTCCTTCTGTCACAACAACCGTCCCTTTCGCAAAGTCGACCTCTGGCATGACGCCGACAGACCCATCCACATTGATAGGAATGAGGACATTCTTCCTTGATGCATCAAGAACGGGCAAAGTKGTTTTCAAAGACTTGACGATACCTCCGGACTGATGATGGAGGACCTCCCCTGTCTTAGCAACCACCCGAAGAACTTCTCCTCCTTTTGCTCGTACCAACGCAGTGCCTTCTTCAGCTTCAATACTCAACACATCCCACCTCTCGCCCGCCTCCAGTGTGACAGCCTGAATGTTCCACATTACTTTGCCTTGACTGCTAGTATCTAGGGCTCCTAGCCGCCCATGTTCAGTAGCAATAAGGATTATTTTGTGAAATCCGAAGGCATCGCGACGTAAATTCCGATCCTCCGATTGCACTTTATCCCCCAAGAAACTTCCTAAGACTCGATTTGGCAGTGCTTCTACCCACTCGGGAAAGTGCTGAAGATCCTTTATGTGGCGCTTTATTCTATGCACATATGCTGTAAGAGGGTCGCTCATTCCTTCCACCGCAATTTCACGAGCCAGATCCTCCTCGGTTGGGATTTCAAGAAAAGCCGCTGCAATTACACCAGCGAGGCCTTCAGGCCTCAGCCAAGAAGGCTCACCATTTCGAATAAGTTCCCAGTCACCCGAAGGTAGTGCCAAAGCTGACCTTACCGCGTATGTCGAAGCACCCCTGGGTAAGACCTCTGAGGCAGCATGAAGGATGTCTTCGGGATCTACCATTCCGCCATGGCTCTTAGGACGCAAGTTCCACTGGCTAAGCAGGGTGGGGCTAGCCGAAGATACCAGCGAATTTTCAAAGGCAGTGTGTCTGCTAAAATATACGTTAGACCCGTGAGAATCAGCTGAGAAAGCGCCTTTGCCGCCCAGTTTGGAAAGATCGAAGGCTTTTGTTAATGTGCCTGTAGTTACATCGATATGGTAAACTTCAGCCCAATGTGAGTTTGCAGCTCTGTAGTGGACGAGRAAGTGCGGGGAAGCAATAGCGGAGCGAGGAGCAAGAATTAGTATCTCTTCGGCGGACTCGCCACCGTTGGAGGGTATATTAACACTGGTGACATGCTTCGTACCCAGTATATTGATTTTCAAGGTTTTCAGAGGCTTGTCCGTCCAGATAATCAAGGGCACTCCAGAGTTTGAGCCTACGTGTAAGATGCGGTCTTCAACCGTAATGTCGCCCTCTGAACTCAGCGTCGTTGTCTGACCACTCTGCTTTCCTGTAGATTCATGTAATTCTGTGACCTTAACCCTAAAACCTTTCAAGAGCGCCGAATGCAGGGATATGTAGAACACTCTATCCTTAGATGGCACCAAAGAGTAGGGTACACCTCCACTGTAAGCAATTAGCACAACACACTCCATAACGCGCCATGAATATGTGTACCTCGCATCTCTATGTTCCCATATTAAATCTCCATTATCAGCTGCCAATCTCCTCACCACAGTGTCTGACCCTTCCTCGCTCAAGGCCAACACATCATAGTCCTCTTTAGCCGCAAATGTTTCTATGCCCTTTACTTTTCCAAAGTTTTGCAATTCCCAGACCAGTCTTCCATCTGTAGCATCCCAAGTCTGAATCTTTCCGTCGACCACACTGACCAGCGTATTTCCTCCTTCTGGCGCCTTCAGGATACCTGAAGTCGTCGCGTTYCCAACTTGGTCCCCAAGCTTTTGTCTCCAGACGACCCCGCCATCTTTAGGATTGACGGCGCCAAGTATCAGTCGGTCCGAAAGAGTGTACAAGAGCGAAGCTTTCGAAGCAGCCGAAGGACGGTGGAAAAAAGTTGTGTGAGCTTGAGGAAATCCTAAAAGGGGAAGGTGATAGTCGGTCTGGTAGGCTTCATCTGCAAATATAGCCTGGACTACGGATGCACAGAGTAAGGCAACACTCGGTGGAAAGAGAAGCACCCAGAGGCGCATGTTCAATGAGGAGTGGGAAGCCTTTCACTACATTGGTTTTCCTAAAATTAAGCCTGAGCTGTTCAGAGACCCGTGGTTTTAGTTGCGGGCAAAATAACCGGGTTGTCATGGAAGCTTACTCATAGATGTTCTCTCTTTTCTACCTATGCTAATAATGATGGGTATGCAATGAAACGCTTATGTGCCTAGGGAAACTATCAATGACGTCTCTGTGCGTTAAAAGGTACGTATTAGAGCATTTTGATGCTGGCCTTTCGGTGTTCAAGAATCTCTGACCAYGCCGTGACTTTCGCCTGCCCAGAATGGCTCAAATGTACAGTCGTGGCGAAACGTGCCAGAACGAGCCACCAAATAGACTATAGTGTGATATTCCCGAGCATCATCCATCATCACATGTACAGCATGTGTTGCATTCGGTGCTTATAGGATACAATGCGGAGGTTCCCGAAGGGACTGAAAGACGTGCCAACTTTACCTATGTTCAGCACCGATGATGGTCCAAAATATACGCAAGAGTCGGAAATGATTCCCCAAGAATGTTAGAGTCATAAAAAAGCAGGGTTAGTGCCACTCTCTTCGCTGACTCTCATGTCTCTTCTCCTACCCTTCAAGAAACTCTCGACCATCTTGTGAGTGTCCACTACGTTATCCCCTGGAGCCAGGGGGTTCGTGTCCAGATCATTCGAATCTTGRCCTTGTTGCCAAATGTTGTACGATGGTTTAAAGCTGTCGTCCGCCACATGGTTCTCCTTCTGAGACGGTTTCTTCAACAATGATGCGGAGCTACTACTTTTCAAGCGGCGGAGTCGCTCTACTCTTTCTGGACTGTGCCGTACATCCGCCTTACTAGAGGTTTGTTTTTGATCCTCTGGTGAAGCTAGTAATGCTTGTGGCTGTTTTTGACGAAGCTCACTCCTTAACCCCGCCAKTGATAGCTTGCCTGGGTATGATGATCGCGTGTCTAAGGGATTGTTCTCGTCCTGCTTAGTCGCATTCGTACTTAGGAAGGAGCTGGTAAGGCTGAGCGTGTTTTCGCTATCCAATGAATGTATGGGTCTACTCTTAAATGGTGACTGAGAAAGGGTGTTACCGTGTATAACCCCTAGTGGCTGCTTCGGAAAATTTGTTGGTGCTTGCTGCTGACCAATGCTGACATCGTCGCCGTCAATCTGAGCGTCTTCTCTCTTATGACCGTATTCTCTAAGTGGAAACACGTCGTTTACCTGTTCGTTTGAAGGTGGAAGCTTCTCCAAAGAGGCCACCTGATCAGCCATGAACCTTCTCCAAGTTCCACTCAGATCTGCAGAGAAATTCCGACGACCGATCGAAGACCTATCGAAAGCTCTATGATTGGCAGGATCAACCCTATGGATAATAGCCGTCCCAGCATCACAACTACTATCAGAGCTTGGAAGTGATGGAAAACTTCCCACTGCGGCCATAGTATGGCCGCCTGGGGATCTAGAGTAGATGCTTTCCGAACCAGCAACGCTTTCGTTGCGCGGGCGGGTGTTTAGATTCACATGGCTGCTTGACCTTGGCTGACCCAGATGGTCAGCACGGGCTTGAGCACTGTCATCACTCTCACTCCTTCCTTTTAATATACGTCTGAAAGGGCTTGTGCTACTCCTCTCGATACGCATACACGGGGGAAAGAAGGCCGATTTGACCTCGCGAAGAGGCCGCCTCGATGGTGGTAAGCCGAATTCGTTCACCTCTGCAATTTCTTGTGGTGTGAGACTTTTAAGGACTTCTGTATAATCTTGTTGGAATCTAGGATAGGTGGTCTCAATTCTTGTCTCTGGATTAAGAGCAATGGGCGCCGAAGCTGCTCCCCGGCACCTGCTCGACGTCCTCGTGGGAGTGGATATTGTTCCCTGCAGTCGGTGTTGCTCAGCATAAACCCCCGTTTTTGACTCATCCTCAAAGTCAGMCTTTCGATTGTCTTCGTCTATCTTCCTTTGAAGTGCAGAATAGACCCTTTCTGCTTCCACACGGTCTGCAGTTTTCTGCCATACCGATTGACGAACCTTGACGTATTCATCATTCAAACATCCATATTTTCGACTGGGTGAGGACGGTTGGTATGGACCACCGTCTTCTTTGATGATCGAAAGGCGCTTGCGCTCCAGCATTTGCGGAATGGTAGTGATCGTATCTGCTGCTGTAGAGTTTGTCCAGCTAGTGACCCGTGACTTGTCATTGATCTCGTCTTCATCACTATGCATGCTGATACTTCGAATGCTGCCCGGACGACTAATTCTATCGACATAGACGGGTACATCCTGCTGTTTCGACCCACGGGAGCTGACTAGCTTAACGAGCTCGGCATCCGGCTCAGGGACATGAGGATACTCATCGACATGTCCAATGGGCGACGTCGTGTAATCCCGGTAATGGGCATGGCTTGCATTGAGGTGCTGTGCAGGTACAGGCGACAGGTCATTATTGGATCGCTTGAACGCCCGCTGGATCCTCTGCTTCAACGTTTGTGACAGGCTCCTCGCTTTCTGGCCTATTGAGACATTTGCCACCTCGATAGAAGCCAATGGGGAGGCGAGAGCAGTGCCATAATTGATGGTACTGTGACTACGAACCGTCTTGCGGAAAGGCTTCTTGGACTTACGGCGTTGACCTATGTTGAGGAACGACGGCTGCTGTTTTAGCCTTTGTTCCTCCAGTTGCTGTAGATATGTATCGCGGGCGAGCTGAATCGCTGCATCGTGCGTGGCATATTGCCGATTGCTGCTCGTGATACGGTCTGTAACGCCTCGTAGAAAGGAGTGTGATCGTTGGAGCCGAGGAGTAAGAACTCCGAAGCGTTCTTCAGACGCTGGGTTTGATTGCCACGAGTGTCGTTTAAAGTGCCTTTTGTGTCCTGAGGTATCTCCAGAAAACACCTTAGGCGAAGCTCTACCAGGGCTGAACATTGACTTTGCTTTGCGGAGCTTGCGGTACGAGGATTGCATAGAAGCCATGTCGCTCTCACCAAATTCTCCAGGCTGAGCCATGTGCGAGTCTTCATTGGGCAAATATGAGGTGGTTCGAGAAGGTACAGTCGGGCGGCATGATTCGTGGCTGGTACTAGACTGGGGCGCCTCTCGCCGAGTGATGGAGCGTGTCATGAGTGGCCTTGCGTTCGGGCCTGCAAAGCGAACACTTCGTCTCCTTTCTGGCGCAGGTTGGTGTTTAGAAGTTCCGGAGAATTCTGGCGCTTGCCAGGCCTGAGCCTTGGTGGGCCCTGTATTCCCTAAACCAAACCCACTTGCGCGCTCGTAAGCCAGGTTTGCTGCTGTTAGGGCGTCCCGATTAAGAGCGTCAGACCCGAGATTGCCAGACTCCTCCAGAAGAGCGGGCCGCAGTGAGATGGAGGACGTTGACTTGGCTCGACGGGGTCGTTGAGAGACGTTGCCTGTGCTATGCCGAAACATCCTGTTATCAATTGCTTTCAAGGTTATGGTAAGGCGATCTCATCCAAGTATGTTCATCTGTAGATATGCTGGCAGAATCGACGTATCCAAAAGGATGCCTGTGAAGGTGACCACGGAGTAGGGGAAGATGGCTTATGAGAATGGAAAAAAAGAGAACTATTCTCAAGGCAAGAAGGAGCGGCCTTGAGGGCCTGGTGTTGCGAAGGGGTTTGGAAGGAGCAATGGGAAAAGAAGTTGGGCTGAAATAACAACCTTTAAGCAATGCATAGATCGACAAACTTACTCTAACRCATTCTTTAAGACTGAGCCACTGAGTAGATATGAGGTATGTAACACCGAACTCCGTCGAGGTTGGGTTTTAAGAAGTACCTTTAGCCTGTTCATCAGTCCTCGCGGAGATCAAGCATTCCTGAGCTTTCCAGTGCGACTGTCCATTATGATAGTTTGAATCGACATTCTTTCGAAAGCGATGCCATCCATAACCTCCTCTGCCTAGCCAGTCTTGGTTATTGCCGATTCTTCTTCGAGCCCCTTCGCCGATTGACATGGAATTTCCGAATGAATGGCCAACTGAGAACCTACTCGATCCGGTCTATCTTCTCCGCTAGTTATAGGTGAAAGCTCCAGAATAGGGCGCCTGTGATGACATCAGATATCACCGTCTTCAATGTAGTCAATTCGTGGGCGCGTCCAAGCCTGACTGCTACCACGATTCGCCTATATAGCCAAAACTGTTGTGAGTTTGATCTGTCCACGCAGCCCCATCACATATTGGATGACGAATAATTGGTATGAACCGTCCAAAAATCAAGTCTGTATTCAGTACGTTCCCTTCGGCCCGTTCTTCCATAGTCATATGATCATCATATGTAACGAGACCGATGACCATGCCTGGAATATTTACAACATTTATATTATGAGCTCTCTCGTTATCATTATGCGAGTTGTCCGGTACTCAAACAGTACGCTCTGCACTGGGCGTATGAGATAGAACTGATTCGTTCAGAAAGAAACGCTTCACTTGGTAGAGTTTTCTAGCTTTCATTTAGGAGCTCTGTCATGCCTGAGAGGGCATGCAACGGGTGGTATGACTGCTATGATAATTGCAAATTAATTTCCGCAACGTCCGGGCCTGGCGRTCAAGGACCAATACATCAACCGGAAAATGGAAACCTTGCACCGGTAGATCCGTCTAGGCAAGACTCTGGTCTAAAAGTCCTTTGTACAGGTTTCCGTTAATTAGAAGATTGCCAACTCCATCACCAGGAGGTAGACCGACTTGTACAAGGCGGGTTTTCCAAGCCTGCGCGCCCTCTCTTAGCTCCTGTCCAATGATAAATGAGGCTTTTGTGACAGCTCTTGTTCCTCCTGTCCCGAATACGGCATCATCAACTGATAACGATGAGATCAAGATCCCGTTCTCCGGGGGCAATTCAGAGTAGACCTCCCTGAAAGTGGTATGACCCACCAGGGGGATTTTAGCAAGATCAATAATAGTTCAGCTATACAGAATTGTGTTGGTGAAGATGATACGAAGGTTTTCTCTCAGCGAATCTAACAAGATCAAGGACAGCAGACAGAATTTCTGGTGATCTTCTGATAATAAAATCCTCGTAAAGCTTTGGTCTGATATCTTCAGACTCCTAATCTTGTTGTTGGACATATGATATAGGGGCTAAAAGAGGGGTTGGATACTCGTGTACTGATGGGTTGTTGCAATATCGCTTATCCCTGTTATCCCTTTTCGTCAACT
>KE598621.1:563402-573732 GCA_000444155.1 Cladonia macilenta KoLRI003786 | reverse complement strand
ATCTAAGCATCAGTTGATTCTGACATTGAATAGCTAAGATTAGATAAGATTAAATAAGATTAGATAAAGTAATTATATTTACTTATTTAATCTTATTTAATCTTATCTAATCTCATCTAAAACTCATCTGCAAAAAACATTTGTAGATGTATTAACTATAAAATTTTTAACTATTAGATATTAAATTTAGGGTTTAATATCTATATTTATAATAATCTAAGTTAATTTAAAATTACTTATATTACTATATTTAATAATTAYTTTATATTAGGATYTAYGACCTACYTAATTAAAGTATATAGGATAGTTAATATCTATATTACCTTACTCTTAAGTATAATAAAGGAAATAATACTTAGCTATATTACCCTTATATTAAGATTTTTCATAAATTTAGTCTTATTTAGTTAAGTAAAAGAAGTAGGTATCTATTAAAATATTAAAAAGRATACYCTATATATAGATAATARTTAATAAAAGGACTACTTYTACTTACTATAACCTTATAATAATTATTAGATAATTAAATATTATAATCTACTACTTATATTAATAATATATATAATATCCACCGCGTTAAAATCTACTTTTAAAAAAAAGTTGAAAATTTACTTAAAAAAGGTAGATAGGATTACCCMTTCTTCTTCTTTATAAATTTATATATAAAATAATACTAATATTTCTAAAATAGCTTTTTTAACTTTTTTCTTAACTTTACTAAAAATTTTTAAAATAATACCTAATTATCTATATAGTATTATAGGTTATATARRTATTAATATTATTATATAACTATCTTYTATTATTAATAGACTTAAACTAAAGTTATTATATACTTAGGATAAGTTTTAAAGCTATAAGATATACTAACTATTTAAAGTATATTAGATTATTTTAAGAAGTAGTAACTTTAAAATACTTATAATATATCTATTATAATATATTACTTATAATATTATATATATAGATATTATCTTTAATAAATATTATTATATTAGCTACTTTATTTACTTAGTTATTAATTATTATTAAGTTTAGATCTATACCCTTAAATTTAAAGTTATAAAAATTATTTAATAAATAGTCTATCTTACTAAGTATTATTATAGAATATAAGTCTTATTTATATATAYTAATAATAAGTAGGCCTTAGGAAAGGCCTTTAAAGATATTTATATTAAAGAAGGAATTATYTTAGARTATATARCTCYYTATACCCTAGCTTAAAATAGTAAAATTAAATACTTTAAAAAAATAATTACTACTAAAGTATATTATATATAAATAGCTTTAAATTTATTATATAATTTATAGCTAGAAATAATATTAATAATTATTTATATCCTTAACTATATTTTAATCTTTAAAATTAGTATCACCCTATTTAAGTCTTTATATAAGAAGAAGCTAGGTATTACTTATATAAAGTTATATAACTATTAAGTATATCTACTTAATTATAATATTCTAAAGCTTTAAAAGCTTTAAGCGYRYATATATCTTAAATATTTARTAAGCTATAATTTAAGAAATATCTATTATATTTAAATCMCTTTAAAGAAGGACGTTGTATATATATAAAATATTAAATTTAATAAAAAGATATATTATTAATTTAATAATATTAATATTATTTAGTTAGTTTAGGAACGCGACCTTTATTATATTATTAAAATTTTATAAGATGTCCTAAATTCCCTTATTACTTATAATTAAGATAAGGAAGAATTACTAATCCTAATACCTTATCCTATAATAATAATGATAGTATTACTTAATAAATAGTTAAATAAGGCTATTACTATACTTATATATATATATATAACCTTGCTACTATTAGATATAAGTAAATCTATCTTAGAGCTATTATTATTACCGTTAAATACTATCTCTAAAGAAGTAGTTAGAAAAGAGGTTAAAGAAGATACTAAAGAAAGGATTAAAAAAAAGTAATAAAAATATTATTTAATAGGAGTAATAGTACTACGCGTAGCTAAAATCTTTATAGACTTTAATAATACTTTAATTATACTTACTAAGATAAGAAATAAGTAGTATACCTATACTATTATATTTAATAATATAGATTAATATTCTAGCTATTACTCTACTTTTATTATAAATCCTATCCTAAAATTAAAAAATTTATAATACTATAATAATCTCCTAGAAGAACTAAAGAATTAGAAGAATATACTAAAATACTTTTATAATACTTAATTTATTTAAGCTGCTAATAAGGAATTTAAATATCTATATTTTAAAAGTATCTTTAAGTTTATTATTTAACCTATTAAGAAATCTATCCTTCCTCTTATATAAGTATTTAAATATAAATTTAATAATATAAGCTATCTTATAAAGTATAAGATAAGGCTATATATTAAGAGAGATTTTGTAATGTAGGCCTATTACGCTCTATTAGTGCCGCGTAATAAGGGCTACTAAGGATCACTTAAAGACGTAAAGTAGTAGTAGTAGGTATTAGTTATATTAAAGAATTAATTAYTAAGGATCCTACTATTATAGGGTATACGCCCTTTAAGCTTATTAGGATAAAGTAGGGTAATATAATATATTCCATTTATTTATATTAGCGTAGTATTAATATAATACTTATAATAACTAATTATTAATACTAAGCTACTTTAATAACTATTAGTTATTATAATTATTTTCCCTCCTAGATGCTAGTCTACTAACGTAGAACCTTTACTATATATAATTATACTACTAATACAGTTCTAGGAGGAGGTAGCCTATTAATATAAAGTTTATTAAAAACCTTTAAAACTTAGTAGGAAAAGAAAGGAAAAGAGTCTCTTATATAAAAACCTATTCTARTATTATTTATTTTATAATTTAATTATATAATATACTTATAGCTTATAGATTATTTATTATTATAATAATAACTATATTATAAGTAAGTTATTATATAGTAACTATATAATATAATTATAATARATATATTATTAATATTAACTCTATCTTCTTTTCCCTTCTTTAGTAATAAATATACTATTATAAGTATTTTTATATTAAAGTATTATACTACTTTAGACTAATATTTATAACTTTAAAATCTTTTATTAATATTAGTAAGTACTTTATATACTATATATAGTATATATACTAGTTATTACTAATAGTTAGTAGTAGCTAATTTACTATATATAAATTATCTTTAAGTATTAGAAATTTATATTTAATTAGTAGTATTATTTTATCTATAATATAAGTAGAACTAGTAGGGTCCTTTATATTATARAGAGGTAAGTTATTATTATAACTAATAATTATAACTTATTAATAGGTTTAGATTCCGCTCTTTTTTATTAAAAAGATAGTAATATTAGTTATTATAATTCTAAACCCCTCTATATCTACTAGAGTAGCTTTATATATTAAAGACCTTTATAAGAAGGTTTTTTAATAGTATAAAAATAAATCTCTAACTCTAAGGATATAAGGTAGGTAATAAGCTTAGTAATTAATATTATTATTTAAGAAAATAAAGATATTAGTAAGTAATATTCTTATTTTATATTACTATATTAACTTATTATAGAAGGTAAGCTAAATTATTTTATATTTTTTATTTATAATATCTATCTTTAATCTTTCTTTTTATTTATATATTTATATTATATTTATATATCTATACTATATTTATATATCTATATTATATTTATATATTTATATTATATTCGCTGCTAACTCTCTATAGAGAGAGTTAGAGGAGAGGAGGGGGGGAGAAAGAAAGGAGAAGAAAAAGAAAAAAGAAAATAATAAGAAAGAAAAAAAGAAAGAGAAGATAGAAATAAAAAAAAGGATAAAAAAGAGATAAAGGATAAAAAGGAAGAAGATATAAATATATTATTATACCTTATATATACTATATATAGTTTAATACTAATATAATTAGATCCCTAGGGATTATGCCCTAAAGAAAAGGGAGGTAGAGAGGAAGAGGTTAGAAGATAAAAAAGAGAGAATAAAAAAAAAAGAAAGAAGAAGGAAAAGAAGAAAAAAAAGAAAAGGACCTTAATAATAAATTAATTCTATATAATAATTATATATACTAACCACGTTTATATAGGCTTAATTATATTTTTATTTTATTTTTTCTAGTATTTAGTATTTARAGTTTAATATTAATAATATTTATATTTTAAAGCTATTTTTTTAATAGTAAGAGCCTTCTTTCTATAATATTAAATATCTTTATAATTAAAACTTAYTACCTACTTACTATAGATATAATATTAATATATTAGCTATAATATAATATATTAATTATAATATATAAGTTCTTTAAATACTTTTTTAATATTATTAATTCTTTTATTCTTTATTCTATTAATAATTTATAGTAGGCGTATAGCGCTTATATCTTAATAAATAGTAATATTTATATCTTAATATACTTATACTATTCCTCTATCTTTATAATATTATTAGTTATATAACTACTTATCTTTATTAAGTCTTTATAATTATCTCCTTCTTCTAACTAGGTATAATAGTAATATAGTTATATTATATTAAGTAGCTTAATATATTATATAATTTAAATTAATTTCTTCTTTAACTTTTATTATTATTATATTTATTTATTATAAGTGTGCTTTAATACTAATATAGTATTAAGCTCTACTTTTAGTATTTATTAATTATAGATATTATTCTACCTAGTCTATTTAACCTTATATTAAATACCTTCCTTATTTTATATCTTATTAATAATTTCTTCTACCTCCTATTATTCCTTATTATTAATAAGTTTAAGGGGCTATATAAATTCTGCTAACTCTATACTATTATATAGTTAGTATAGCTTAAGTAATAATATATAAAAAATATTATAAATTTAATAATTTATAAATAATATTAAGTAATATATTTATATTCTAATCTTATCTTTTATCTTAAATAGGCTAATAAACTAATAAGATAACTTCTTATTAAGTTACCTTTATTTAAGGTTCTTAGTTAATAATATAACTAATTTACCTACTTTATATTCTTTTTATAAGTGGTTTTTATTATAGTACTTTACTTACGCTTTAATAATATATTATTAGTATATTTTTATCTTTTTTTAATAGCTTTATAACTACTTTATATATTCCTTTACTATAAATACTTCCTTTTTTAGGGAGCTATTCCTAGCTTCTTAATAAATCTTAGGATAATAACTATATATTATATAGAATAGTGAGTAGCTAATACTACTATAGTAACTATTATTATATATAAATTTAATAATAAATAATAACTTAGCCTAATTARTTTAYTCTAAATTTATAAATATTTATAAGAAGTATTTTAATATTTAGTTCTACCTTTYTATCTAATTATTTATTTATAGATAAAAGGTAGTATTTATATAATACTTAATTATTATATAATAGTAAATACTTAATTAAAAAGTATTAGTAAATAAAGTATCTTAATTACTTACTATACCTAATAATATATTATATTAATATAATATTTTAAAGAAGAAGAGCTCTAYTAGCTCTTTAATTATAATTATTTTCTTTATAATAAGATAATAAGCCTTTTTTATAAATTTATTAATTATTATTAAAATAGAATTATAAATAATATTATTATATTTACTTAAAGATAATCTTATTATAAAATTTATAGTTAACTCTTACTATAACCCTTTTAATAAGGGTAAGGATTATAATTCTTTATAAGAATAATATTAAAAAACCTTTATTCTTTAATAGATATTATAAGTCTTTATATAACTTTACGTTTACTCTATAATATTAATTTAATAATATTTATATTATAAGAGCTTTAATATTTTTATAATACTAAAATATTTTATTAAGAGATTATTATAGTATTAACTAATTAACTTTTATTATAGAATATTATCTTTTAGAATATATAATTACTTTTTATACTTAAAGAGATCTTCTTTATTAAAAGACTAATTTATATAAGCTATATAATATTATATTATAATAATATCTYTACYTTTTTAGAAYTTTATAATYTATTTATTAAGGTCTTATAGTTTATAAATAACTTATTTTAATAATTTTTAAGGCTCTTTATAAAGGCTTTTAGTAAACTCCTTTATAATTTTTTTTAATATTATAATTTAAATACTTATAAYTAGAAAAGCTATCTATAATATATTATTATTAGTATATATATATAGYTTATAYTYTTCCTYTAACTATARTAATAACTTATTTTATAATATTAGTAGGAGAGTTATATTATAAAAAGAAGTACCTTTATAATTAAGCCTTCTTAATAAAGGATTAGTAGGGTTAGTTTTCTCTATATAATATATTATCTTAAAGTTATAGGTTATAAACTTAAGTGCCTAATATACTTACTATAATATTAGCTCTTTTAGCTTTATAAATCCTTATAGATTATTATAATTTATTAATATCTTAATTAAGTATAAGCTTCTTTTTAAATAATAATATTATTATTTAAAGATACCTACTATTATTAATAGCTTTTAGTTATATATTTTATAATTTTATTCTACTAGTATTATTTTATATAATTAGAAGGCTATAAGCTATTAATAGCCTATATTATTAGGTTAAGATAAAATACTAATAATAATAAAGACTAATATATTAGTTTTAATCCTAATTTTCTATATTAGATTAAAATATTATAGTAATAATACTTTTATAAATTTTTAATATAACTATTAAAATGCTTACTTTATATTATTAGGCTATTTAAATAATTTTATCTTCTTACCCTTCTTACTACCTTTTAAAAGGCTAGTAAGAGGCGTAGCAATAATAAAATAATAATAAATAAAATAATAATAAAAGTTTATAAAYCTTAARAARACCTAKACTTCTTAATAAGTCTTTAGCCTTAGTTATTTTTTAATAATAATAATTTTATATAGATTTATCTCTATACCTATAATTAATATAATAAATCCTAAAAATTTAACTTAAGTAGTATTAAATATATACTTTTTTAAATTTATATATAATTAATATTATTAGAGTTATTATAATAYTTATTTAATATATTAYTAATAYTTTACTARTTCTTCTAAAAAGACTAGGATATTATTTAAATATATTATATATATTATATCTAATAATCTAGCTAAGGCCCTATTAATATACACTTAAAAAATAGTAGGGGTATTTATAAGTTTAAATAATATAACTAAATATTTAAAGTAATTATAGTATATATAAAATATTATTTTCTATTTATTACCGCGCTTAATATAAATATAGTAATATATATCTTTTAAGTTTAACTTTAAAAATTTCTTAGTATTATATAAATAGTCTAATATCTCTATAATAAGGGGTAATAGGTACCTATTTTTTATAGTTACTACATTTAATCCTTAATAATTTATATAAAGATATAACTCTCTATCCTTTTTTAATATAAAGAGGATAGGTATTTTTATTAATAAAATAGAATATCTTATCTATCCCTTTACTAAARTATTATTAAGGTAATAATATAGCTCCGCTAGCTCTACCCTTAATAAATTATAAAGAAAATTATATAATAGCTTCTTATTATTTAATTTAATAATATAATTTCTTTACTTCTATTTAAATAAGATCCCTACCTTTTTATTTAAGAAAATATCCTTAAACTCTTATAATTTATAAGGAATAGTTAATATATTAGATTTATTAATCTAGAGTTACTTTATTATTATAATATAAATATAAACTATAGTAAATACTTCTTATTCTTATTATAAAATCTATATAAACTTAGCTAGCTTATTAATCTATAGTTATTTAATATTAACTTAATATTATTATTAGTATATTAGTATATCTATTATAATACCTAATTTATAAAGTATAAGTATTCTAATAATTAAATTAGAACTCTCTTAGTTAATAGTATAGAATAAGAAGCTATACTCCTTTTCTTAACCTTAGTTATTAGTAGCTTTATAGCTTAGTTAATATACTTTATAATAATAAATACCTTACCTACTTAACTATATTAATATTAATAAGACTATATATTCTAGCTACTAATTATATTATATTATAAATTATTAAGTAACTAGGTTAATCTTAGCTCTAGGATTAATTAATTTTTTAAAAAGATAAGATATATCCTAAGCTATTATTTAGCCTTTAAAATATAAAGGATTAAGAATTTTTATTAATCTTTTTCCTTCTTACCCTATTATTATTTTAATAATAGAGTATTATTATTTTTTAACTATACTAAATTAATTAGGGTAAAATTTAAATTATTTCTTTATAGGTAGTCCTTCTTCTAATATCCCTTTCCTTTATATATAAAATAAATATCAGCCTTATTATCTAACTTATTTAAAATATTTATAATAGATTTAGGATTTTAATAATCTTTATCTTTATCTTTATTCTTCTTAAAKCGCTTTAATAGCGGCTCTTTATTATTATTATTAAAATATTTTAAAATATGCTCCTCTAAAGATTTACTTTTATAATTAAGCTTATTAAATCTTTATTAAAATTATTTAAAAATCTTTTCTTATATAATTATAAAAGCTAAGATATTTTTTTATATAATTAATATATTACTAGTACTTAGGATCTTATTTTTTATATTTAARTATAGCTTACTAAGGAATATACTAATTTTAAAGATTTTTAATAAAGATTCTAAATAAGCTTCTAACTCTTTTAAATAAGTTTTAAAAATAAAAATCTTTTATTTCTTAACTTACCTTATATTATTCTAGCGTTTATATATAAGGAGTTTATAATTTATTAGATTTATTACTAAGTTTAATAAGAAGCTATAAAAATATTTAAAAATATATTTATTAATATYTTTTAGYTTAAAATAGYTTTATTAYTATAATAATATATTACTTTTAAGTAACTATATATAATAAAGGATCTTATTTTTATTAATAGTAAAATATTTATAACTTAATAAAAAYTTAATCTYTATATTAGTAAAYTAATAAATATATTCCCCTTCTAATACTCTATAATATAGATATATTTTTTTAAGGTAAATTATTTTTAATATTAATATAAATATATTATTTAAATTACTAAATATAATTTCTCTCTTTAAAGTACTTTTTAAAGATATATTTTATTTATTTATATAGCTTATAGCTAGCCTATTATTAAGATCTCTTAATATTTCCTTAATACTTTATTTTATTATAATAGCTTAAAGTTTTTATATTTATAATTCTAGCTATTAAATCCTTTATTATTATATATTTATATTAATAGTTAATTTTAATAAATTTATTTATATTATTTATATTATATATTATTTATATTATTTATAGCCTACTTATAGGCTTTTATATACCTTTATAGAAAGAATTTTATATAGATATTATCTTACTCTATTCTAAGCCTTTAAYCTTAAAGGTTAGAGTAATTAAAATTATAATATAAACTTATTATACTTTATTAATACTATATAATAGAGGCTACTAAGGATCACTTAAAGATATAAAGTAATAATAGTAAGTATTAATTATATTAAAAAACTAATTACTAAGGATCCTATTATTATAAGGTATACGCCCTTTAAGCTTATTAGGATAAAGTAGAGTAATATAATATATTCTACTTATCYAYAYTAGCRTAGCRTTAATGTAATGYYTATAATAGCTAACTATTAATACTAAGCTACCCTAATAGCTACTAGTTATTATAGATTTATAGAAGATAGAATAAGATACTACTATTATTATACTAGTTATTTATATATTTTAAGTACTTATAACTATTATTATAAGCTTTAAACTTAAAGYTAAGTAATATAATATAATAAATACCTTTATTAATAGTATTATAGATAAAGAAGTCTTTATTAAATACTTAAAAGGTATTAAGTTATTCTTAAAGTCTAAAGATTAATATTACCTCCTACTTAAAGTATTTTATAGACTTAAATAATCTCTACTTTTATAGCTATAAGAAGTTATATTAATATTATTAAATCTTAATCTATACCTAGTACTAAGAGTAGACTACCTCTTTATTAATAATTAGCTTATTCTTTTCTTTTATATTAATAATTTTATTATACTTTATTACCTTTAAGAAAAGTACTTAGAATTTAAAGCTTTATTACTTATAAAATATAAAATACGTAGTCTTAGTAATCTTAATTAGTTCTTAGGAATCTATATTATTTAAATTAATAATACGCTCTATCTATGCTAGGATTTATATATTAAAAAGATTATTAAGAAGTATAGTACTACTATTTATCTATAAAAGTTTTTTGGATGAGTTTTTTTATATTACTATAGAATAGTAGGTAGCCCTAGAGCTGCTAGAGTAGCTATAGAATAAACTTA
>KE598621.1:514004-563181 GCA_000444155.1 Cladonia macilenta KoLRI003786 | reverse complement strand
ACACTAAATAGCTAAGTTTAGATAAGATTAAATAAATAGATATAGCTACTTTATTTAATCTTATTTAATCTCATCTAAAATTCATCTGCAAAAAACATTTATAGATGTTATAATACCCTATTATAAGATACTAATATTATTAGATAAGTTAGTCCTATATAATAAAACTACTACTAAGGATTAAATTTTTATATACTAATAATATATTAGATTACTTATATTTATAGCTACTACTACTAGGCTTAATATATTATTTATTATAGCTAAACTAGCTTAATTTCTTACTAATCCTTTACTAATTTATCTATATATAGCTAATTAAGTTTTTTTTTATTTATATTATTTAAAATACCTAGCTATTAAATTTTCTTAGATAAATTATAAYCCTATCTTCTTATTAAGCTTAGATACTGTATTTATAGATAACTCTAAAATATATAAATCTTTATTTAGATTCCTTATTTAATTATATAAGGAATTAATTAATTAGAAAGTATTTAAATAAGCTATTATTATTATATTAAGTATTAAGGTAGAGCTACTAATATTATTAGAAATAACTAAGTAAACCTTATAATAGAAGAGATTTTTTAAAAATATTAAATTTAACGCTAAGTAAGATATAATTATTAATTATAATAATTAATAAATATTAGGGCTTATTTAGAAAGAGATTCTAAGGCTTTTAATATATTTAAGATATATTAATATCTATAGTTACTAACTATATTAGGAAGTATAAGAAAAAAGGATTATTATWTAATAAATCTTAACTATAAAAATACTAGTTAATAATCTTACTAAGGCCTTACYTAATTAGAAATATTAAAACTTTRTTAAGCTACTTAATATAATAGATATTTCTAATTATATTCTTTTARYTTAATYRGATTGCCGYTTAAGYTAGGGRRGTATATTATAATATTGCTTATCCTTATTATCCCTTTTTATTAACTCGCTTAGCTAATTTTTTTATTTTTCTTTATTTAGTATACTACAACTATTCTAGCGCATTCTGCCCCTATTCCAATAGTCATTGCGCTTCATGTATATATAGAGCATCATCCATAGACCTTAGAAGGTCAGGCAATGCACTGATTATMCATAGAATCAAGTCCTAGCATTGCAACATGGGTCTTTGTCGGTTATGCCTCGTTCTACATGTCTTGTTTGATGTCCAGGTTTTCGGGCTAGCACCCTAGCTCCACAAGACATTTCGGTGACAGATTAGATCAGCTCGTTGGCACTTCCGTAGGTCTCAGGAACAGGAATAATTTAGGTCTCAAACTGTTGGTTTGAAACAGAAAGTGACATGTTCTTGTGACACAGTAGTGAGTGAGACCATGCGAGATGCTGGGGCTGCGTTCAATAGAATGCACCTGCCCAAAATTACCAGATCTGGATTCGACTAAGACCATTGTCGCCAGAACTGCGTTGTTTGGAGGATCTCTCTTTCAATGCAGGCTGGAGAAAACCTTGCAGGGGCCAAAACCCCCTGTACTTGTAGGGAGGCTTGCAACGCATTTAAAAACCGTGCGCATTTTGTCAGTCGAAAGAAGTGAACCACTTCCACCTCATCCCCAATGCAAGGTATTCCCCAGAGCATGCTGAATGGTCAACACCCCAATGTTCGATATATCTAGCCCAATCAGCGGCATTGTGTGTTAATAGCCCTCGCACGCCAACCTTACTGTCGTCGATCTTGGGATGAACTCCTTGTTACTGTGAGTATGACATGACTGACAGGCTCATCGAAGACAGTGTGCCTGGCATCGCTAGTGTTCAAAAGGGCAGTTAATCCCAGATTCGGGTCAGATCTATATGATGATGACACAGGGAGTCGAGCATCATGTTCAATATCCTTCATCAGAGGTCAATACCCGCTGACCCTRTCGGCATCGACTGGCTGAAAAAGCCAGCTGTTATCGGGGACAGATATGACTGCATGCGAGCGATGTACTACCGGCCCAACTGCAAGATCCTCGCGATGAAGAAAAAGAACAGGACAGGAATTCTTGTCAACTGCTTTGGCGAGCCTATACATTTGATAGGTCACAATTCTTCGCGAGTTTCCCCAAGCTTATGATTCTAGATATTCTAGATGGCCAACAGATCTCCAACACGTCAGAAAAGGATGACCTCCTAAAGAATATTGAAAGCCACCTTCTGAAGGGTTTCATTTGTGAGCGCCCAATCAAGTCTTGCAGTGCATGGGTGACCACCAACAGTAATGATCTCCAGACATTATTTGCCTAGTTGAATGTGAAAAGAAACGGGAGATGCAATTGCAAATGGAACTACTTATCTGCCCAATCGCTGTGAAGCACCTCCCGAGCGAATACATGTCTGGATCAAAGGAAGACTTCGTCTCTAACTGCGATTGCTTGTCAATTGCTATGCTGATGAACGCTATGTCCGGAAAAGGTCCTGGCTGTTGAGGTCTGCCACCCATCGACTAGACGTGGCAGTGATTTGCAACGAATCGAGAGCCTGTGAATATGGTCCACCTAATCGTATGACGAAGGCCAAAAGAGGTGTGACACGTCCTTTTTGCATTGCGCCTGATATTCTCAAGATCTAGAAAAATGCTATGGCCGAATTCGAGGGACTCTGCCTTGATAGTGTTGAGAATCATTCCAGAACTGAAGAGCAAAGACAAACGTGTCGAGGTCCACACGGCAAGTACCGCGGTTTACCTAGGAAGCAGTCCCTTACAAAGAGTTAATGAGCAAGGATGGGATTCGAGCTTCTGGAAGTACTGAGTCTGGATAGCTGGCTAAATCCCAATATAGGAGCTACTTGCGTCTATCCGTCGTCCAATGCTTTACCAACGTTTAGGGTCAAGGCATGGAGAGGATGTGTAAGTCCACAAAGTGTATCTCGATGGATGGGGAGGATGGCGGTCTCTTATCATGACGATATCACTGTTAAGAGGCAGGGCTGGCATCGAGTGTTGCAAGCGTCCGTTGGCTCGTAATATGGCTCAAATGAAGGGTATTCATGCATCCTCAACCACCACCAACTCCGTTTCTTTCTCACTCATTGACTATTTCCTCCCGGTCTTCCCCCAAGTCTTCACTATCCCATTCATCTTCATTCATGGAATCGTCGTCGTCGTCCTCATTATTATCTTCTTTACCATCCTTTCCCCTTGCACCTCTCTCTTTCTTCTTTCTCTCCACGTTCTCCTTCTGTAATCGTCGTCTCTCCACCTTTTCTTTTCTCCTAGCCTCCCACACCATCTCCATCTCTTTTAGCTCCTCTGGGCTTTTCTCTAGAAATTCATGCCACATCACCTTTCCCCCACAGACACCCTCTTCCACCTTAGTCATTCGCAGCTTCATTCTGGGTCCCAATTCCACAATTTTTACAGCTCTCTTCTCCACCCCGAGCTGCCCAGATGTCTTGCGAGTTCCGTCATCATTAGTCTTCCGCATAGCAGCCATCTGTTTCTTGTTCAACACTTTCCTCGCATTTGTTCCTAGCACCTCAACTTCAGCATCAGTCTCAACTTCGCTCTCGCTTCCAGAAGTAAAACCCCCACTAGCAACAGCAGCAGCTGAGGGATCGAGTAGATAATCAGCTACATCTTCCAGCCTACCTAAATCGGGAATGCCTCGTTTGCGCTTGCTCCGTTGTTTGAGCACTCTTTCTGCAGCGTTGAGACGGCGAATTCCGCGAGAAAGACCAGTCCTTTTGGTTATTATGGCATAGTGACGGAGATTCAAGACGTATTTCCCGGCTTCTGTAGAAGTGGTAGAGCTAGAATTATGATTCTCGCGGTTGAGCAGTAAGACGCGGTTGATGGAGGATAATGGAGTTGACTGCGGGGATATTGGGGGAAATAGTGACTGAAAGACTGTGGTTGCAAGGGACTCAAGATGCTTCGGAACTGTAGGCTGGGCGCCTTCGGTCGAAGGTGGGGATAGAAAGTTGTTCATGACGAGGAGAGGTGGATTGAGGTATTGTTTGCCCCCACCTTGGGCGTGTTTCTGCGCCTTTTTGACGTCTTTGCTGAGTGAGTATTTCTCCACTCGAAAGCTGAGTGTAGGTCCTCGAGGTGTCAATGCAAGGCGAAGATTCGTATTGCCAGAAGATGAGCGGGAAAATAAGAGGAGATGCGAGACGCCCAAAGGTCCGGCCATTGCAGTGTAGTCTCGTAGTCTGTTAGATCGCCGCTCCTTCAAACGGCTTGCAGTCCCTGGTTCCATCATGGCTCGAACATCTTTGACGAGTTGAGTTACGCTGGGTCCAACCTCGCCTGCTCCAATTCGTATGACCATACTTTTGGGTTCTCGGGCGGCCGAGGAATTGGCAGTAACGCCATTGGCAGGGCCATTGCGGGCACCGACATGTGTGCGCTTCTTTGTGCGTCGTCGAGCCATGTCGAGGTTTGTGATAGTGTTGGAAAGAATTGCGTAGATACCAGAACTACTTTTATATTTTAAAAGTTTCGCTTGCCGCTTATCGATAAGACTAGCGTGTAAATCTAGATCAATCCCACCTTTCGGATCCGAAGCAAGTCAGAGCATTGACAAAATTCCAAAATGAATGAAACGAGGAAGAGAAACATCGGTACGGTCACTCACACATTGTTGGTGGTCCCCAAAAAGAAAGTCAAATATATCACACCTGAATTGAACGGGGGGATTAAGGACTTAACTCTAGCACCCACACCAGTAGACGAACCGGCAGGAGAGCCTGCAGTCGCGAACCAGGTCAGCGGGGCCACATCGAAATCTTTCAGAGACCTTGGGATCATAGATTCATTAGCCGATGCTTGCACTGCATTGGGCTATAAAACTCCCACGCCTATACAGAATGAAGCTATACCCTTGGCGCTCGAAGGACGAGACCTTATCGGTCTTGCAGAAACTGGGAGCGGGAAGACTGCAGCATTTGCTCTTCCAATACTCCAGGGCAGGTCTCACAAAAATTCCATACTCGGACTTCGCGCTAACATCAAGCAGCTCTGATGGACAAACCTCAGCCATTCTTTGGCCTGGTGATGGCACCTACACGCGAATTGGCATACCAGATATCTCAAGCCTTCGAAGCGCTCGGCTCTCTTATCTCTGTGAAGACTGCTGTAATTGTCGGAGGTTTCGACATGGTCCCTCAAGCTATTGCGCTCGGCAAAAAGCCTCATATCATTGTAGCCACACCAGGCCGCCTACTCGACCACTTAGAAAATACAAAAGGTTTCTCCCTCCGGTCGTTGAAGTATCTAGTGATGGACGAAGCCGACCGACTCCTCGACTTGGACTTTGGGGCCATAATAGACAAGATTCTCAAAGTTCTACCTCGTGAACGACGCACCTATCTTTTCTCAGCGACCATGACCTCGAAGGTAGAGTCTCTCCAAAGAGCCTCACTCTCCAATCCTCTCCGTGTATCGATCAGTACAAATAGGTATCAAACTGTTTCCACCCTTCTACAATCTTATGTCTTCTTGCCGCATAGTAAGCCATTTCACCGCTCTCCGCGCTACATTCTGTGAATGCTAAGCCATATCAGGAATGAAAGACTTATATATTGTCTATATAATGAATGAATTTGCCGGTCAATCAGCCATAGTATTCACACGCACCGTGAATGAAACCCAAAGGCTCGCCATCCTCCTGCGCTCTCTCGGCTTTGGCGCAATTCCCCTTCACGGCCAACTCTCTCAATCAGCTCGCCTTGGCGCATTAGGTAAGTTCCGCGCACGTAGCAGAGACATACTGGTTGCCACAGACGTCGCCGCTCGCGGTCTCGATATCCCCTCCGTCGATCTTGTTCTCAATTTCGACCTTCCCGAGAATTCCGAAACATACATACACCGGGTGGGGCGTACTGCTCGTGCGGGGCAGTCTGGCCATGCAATTAGCATGGTGACACAGTATGATGTGGAGATATGGCAGAGAATTGAAGCTGCACTGGGAAAGAAATTGAAGGAATACGAAACTGATAGAGAGGAAGTGATGATGCTGGGTGAACGGGTGGAGGAGGCACAGCAAATAGCGATTAGGGAGATGAAGGATTTGCACGAGAAGCGGGGAACGAAAGGCGCGACGTTAAGAGGGAGGAAGCCTGGGAGGGGCGGCGGGAACAAAGGGAGGGATGAGATGGACAGGGAGGAGGGCTAGGTATTCAATTAACACCAAAAATCAGAAGTTGAGAACTTTCGTGCATCAACGACGTATCGAACATAGATCGCTTCATTACTTTTGGACGCCGAAAATTTCCAGATGTAAATAGATTGTCTCCACTCACTGCCGGGCTTCAGCCCATCGGCGGTACAGCCTCAAGTGAGTAAGTAGAGAGCTCAACCACCGGCTCTCTTAACCACATCGGCAACCTTCGCGGCCAATTCATCCGCCTCCCCTTTCGTTGCCGCCTCTGCGTATACCCTGACCGCATCCTCTGTCCCGCTCGCCCTGGCAAAACTTCTTCCATTCTTGTATTTGCCCACCAGCGCATCAATCTGTGCCTGCACGCCCGGTGGACTCTCTAGCTTCCTCTCCGCATCTGTAGTCTTGAATATGTTACGGTCTGCCACTTCGATGCGACCGAGGCGATTGGGCAGATCTGTGTAAGTCAGATCCCACTCCTTTGGACCCCAGCTCTTGTGTGCCAGAATGATTTCCACGAGTAGGAGGTCGCTGAGCGCGTCGCCAACCGTTTGGTTAATCAAAGCTGTTAGGGCGCGCAGAACATCGAGAGCAGATGATTGAGCTGGCGATTGGGGCTCGTACTTGTTGATGCGCTTTAGGGCGACGTCGGAAAAGAGGACGGTACCGTGGCCGTTAGCCTCGAAGTACACGCCAACGTCAAATTTGGTTGCTGCATGATGGAGATGCTTTACGCCCGTAGGCGTGCAGACCACGGGAAGCTTTAGATCTTGCGTGATATAAGCCGTGCTGGCCCCATTTGCGTAGGCAGTCTGCACAACGCCCACTTTCAGCTTTTCGCCAAGGCCGGCATTGCGTGCAAGGTCGCCGATATAGAGCGCAGCGAGAGTGGCGATGCGGTCGCCGTCAAGTAGGTGAAAGCTGTTGTCAGAATCGACGAAGTAATACATGATCCTGTCGGCGTCGCCGTCAAGTGATGCACATCTTGCCAACGGAGTGGAATGTGATGACGGCGGTGCACGCTGATTCGTTTTGACAAAGTCTGCCCCACACTGGTAGCTTATCTGTCAACACATATCTTTATGATGCAATGGAGGAATAGCGGCGCACCTGGTGATTTAAGCGCTCTGGCTCGACCACGTCGTCATTGACGACCTTGATTTCGAGGCCGCCCCCAGTGGGAGATGGAAGGTATTTAATGAGCTCCCTAAGCTTTGGCCCTCCTACGCCATTGGCGCAATCCACTGTGACAGACCCATTGAACTTCTTGGTTCCCATGGCAGCTCTGAACGCTGCACTTAATTTCTCATAGTATCCTTGCTCGTTTGGTTCACCATATTCATACGTGGTGCCTTTGGTATTCAGACAGCGCGTAATGTAGTGAAGTTGCGGAGTGGTGAGTAATTTATAATCCGTGTATTCAGTGCCAGAGGCTTCAAGGGCTGCAACTAGAGCATTGACAAGGCGAGGTCCAGAGGCTCGAGTATCTCGAGCAAATATAACCCGAGGTTTGATGGCTGAATCAATTTTCAAATCTAATATGAATTTGTCGTAGGCTTCTAGGAGAGCCTCATCAGATGGCGCATTCGCAAGTACCGTTGCGTATGCTTCCCAGGTTCCCTATGCCGTCTGTCAGACCGTTGGATGGTTCGTCTGTGCCCCTACATTTGGACATCCACACCTCGAGCATCTCGCCCTGTCGACTTATCAGCCGGTTTGCCTGACCTATTCATAAGTACTCTGCCTACCATAGGATCCACCAATTTGACACCATTGTCATCTGGGGGGTTGTGACTCGCAGTGATCATCACACCTATTATCTGGCCGTTCAACTTCCTAGAGCGTAAGGCTGCGAGTAGTCCAGCGCGATAGACCACGGAGTCGAGGATCGCACTGAGATGGCAAAAGCGGTTAGTAATGGAGGCATTATATGATCTTCACTCGGATGTATGAGTGAGAACGTGAGGGGGACCAACGCTTTCATACGAAACTAGCTCAACGCCATGTCAGCTCAGATGCTTCGAAGGGATAGAGCAGGATAACTCACTCCAGCAGTACCATACTGGAAGGTCCGGTCTGCGGGCTTTGGGAACTTGGCCGACGCAGCAGCAATTGGGTGTTGTGAAGCCATACTGATGAGTTGTAAGGTTGTCACAGGCAGAGTTTGGGAATCGTGAACGATGATAGCGGAATGTCGGGCGTTAAGTCAGAGGTCCGTTCGCTCGGGTTGCCAAACCCCACGCCGAGAAACGCCTTCTGTTAGCCGAAACCCCAGCCAGCAACGCGGGCGCGTCTCGCTTGCACCTTCCCCAGAGGTCAGTCACACTGAGAAAGACAAGAATTGACAAGCGCAATGGATGGATTGGAGAAGTATGAACGTGTTCCATTTGAAGGGTGAGAGTATCCTCTGGTAATGACAATCTTCACGCCTTGAGTCTTTCTCCAGCCATGTCCTCTTGCGCATCCTTGACTAGAAAACTTTGGACACTGTTAGCCATTACATCGTTGGGACTAAAGATCCACTTACTTATACCACCAAATAGTCGGTACTACCGTCCCCAGATGCCATAAGCTATGTGCATCTATCATGCCTCCCAGGGGTGGAAAATCCAGTAATTCTAGGCTCATGGCTAGGATAATCCATGCGACAATCATTCCTGGCCATGCTGCCCAAGGCTTCTTCAGCTTTTGATATGTCCTGTAACTGAATCCACTCCAGAGTATATTTTGCACCACTCCAGCTGCAACGTTCGCGGCCATGTTGTAGACATAGTCCCAACGCCAGAAACTCAGGTAGGAAACGTGCGCAGCGTACAACGACACACAGATAAGTGTCCACAACCGTAATAGCGTGGGCTTGACAGGAGGCCTCTTCTGATCGAGCCGAAATATCCTGATAGGGGTGTAGTATAGCCCATACAGCATACTGGCACCAGCAGCGAAGTAGTCTAGCTTCTCTGTGATGTCGAAATCCCGCGTGTGGAAGATCATGCTAAATACCCAGCTTGCAATCCCGATATAGCTGAAAGCAAGATAGTATTTCCGCAAAGGATAGCTAGCTGGTATTCTCTCTCGTACTTTTGTAAGTCCGTCCCTGTGTGCTAATAGATTGAAGAAGGAGAAAAGAACCGAGAATGGTTCTTGCATGCCTGCGAAGCGGTAGAAAGGCCATTTGCCATGGAATTGTAGGATAGGCTGTAGCATGGGAGGGTCTCTAGCGATGCGACGGTCTGTGATGATGTGTTGGCAAACATAGTCGCAATTCGCAGGGCAGGTCCAGAAGAGAAGGCGGAGGTGGAGTGCTAGGGGGCCATGGTTAGCGTAGAACCATACACATTTCTTGAAGATTTATTCACGGATGGTGGAGCTTTCATGCTGACAGTTCTCGTCAACGCATGTCTGTGTCGGTCAGCTCTTGATATCTTGATGTAATTTGCAATATTGTCTACCGAAAGGCATTGGCGAAAGTCGGGCAATCTGTCCCCGAGAGAAGCATAAACTGTCGGAAATAACCATAAGAAAGTCAGGCAAAAGACCACGCACACCTTTCTCAATATCATCATTGACCATTGAAGAATTAGCCGAAACACAATGCAAAGGAGCAGAAGCGTTAAGATTACATCGCGCGTGACAGATATTTTTCGATTCGTGCCAAGTGAACCTTGTCCGAGCCGTACCTTACCTTGGACCACTTACCCCTGCCGTCGGTCAACTTTCTCTTACCTGGCCCCATTTGACGTTTTAAGACATGAAATTACAGACGCTGTCTTGTTGACATTCACGGACATAACCCCAGATAGTCCGTCGTTCACAAGTCAGCGATTGATTCCTCGTATGCATGTGTTGCTATCTATTATGTGCGAGTTTAGGAGGTTTCAGTCATTGCTGCCTATTACAAAACGTGACATACATAAGGGAAAGCCCTTATGCGGAATTCTTCAATCAAATTATCGATAGAATTGGCTGGAAGCGCACTTTCGTTAGAGAGAACTGCCGTAGATGAAAGTCCGTAACAGCATCAGTGTAGATCTATTTCGTCCTTTGCCGTAGTCGTCTCTACCAAAGACTAAAGTCCTGTGTTATAACTTATTTGGCACTACCTGAGCAGACAAGCTAGGTGGGGTGGTCGCTTTACAATACTGACATTGCGCATCTTTGATGAATTTGTAGATGGTAAAGAATGATAAAACATGCGTCATGATTTATGGAGATGGATCGCTCGTAACACAGTGCATTTAACATCTGGCTTTGGCAGGGTTTCTTAGCAGCACATATATAAACATCAAGCACACACTAAGTACTAAAAATCCTATATCAAAAGGTGAATCCGGCTAAGATTTGTTGCGATCAGAAGCATGTATCAAACCCGCAAAGCCTTTGAACAAAATGGTTTTATTCGGGTCTACTATCAGCATCACTACCACCGCCGCCCGCATTAGCTCTAGACCCTGCTTCGATGGCGTACAGGCTCAGTTGCAGGCTCAGTCTCGATCTCAATTCCAGGTTCTGAATTCCATCCAGCACCTTGGTTGGTCGACACATCCGCTGGGATGTGTATTGAAACCAAAATTTTGGGCCGTCTCGAGCCCATTAGCCAGCTGTGATTTTCTAGCGACTCTGGTATGTGTAAAGGTTCCCGTGGAGATAGAGGGGCTTGCTAGTCAGATAAAGGAAAGATCTCTCAAAGCCAAAAAACAATTTTGGAGATATGGGGTATCGAACCCCAGACCTCCTGCAGATAATCTACGATATGCAAAGCAGGCGCTCTACTAAATAGGGTTAGCATAACTGTATCTCCATCTACAGAAATTGTAACTTACCCACTGAGCTATATCCCCAAAAACTTAGAAAGCTCGTCTTATATGCTTATATGTTCAAATGTAAGCATTCCGCTCACAGTCGTCCGGGTTAATGAGCGGCTGGATCTCCCGCACAGGCTGATAACTGCAGGGAGCGTATTGGCATACTAACCCAGGACCAATTTACTAGCAATTAAACTCTATATGTCTACGGTCTCTGTGATTGAAGTTATTTTGCTTCGAGCATTTACCCAGGGTCTATTCCAATTACTGTGTGGGCGTTATGGAAGATGTTGTGTCTCTCGTGCGCTTCTGGACCCTTAGTCGCTAGTTCACACCGGTGGGCTAGGCGGTTAAGGGCTAACCCGCGCTAGCAATTCGCGCAGAATATAATCAACAGTCTACAAATCCATATTGCAATTTCTGGCAATCTCCAATTAACGGTCTCCCAGGAATATGCAGTAAATAACTACTATTCTTCATCATGTCTGAATCCAACATGGATCACGCAGAGGTCCACTACTTCAATAGGTGCCTACTACCCCAGTGCTACAAAACACGGAGAACTGACCATTCGTAGCTATAATCACCATGGTACTTACCCGTGGAAATCCTCCACTTTCCGAGAGCATGCACTGACAGCTCTCCTTCCCTTCCCAAGGTATCCATGAGGAAATGCTGGTATGCGAATTTCGTTCTGTGGCATCCTGCAATCAATAACGGAGATGGGTGAATGCAGAAAGATGAAGTTCGAACAAAATCATATCAGAGCGCTATATATCAAAACAAGCATCTTTTCAAAGACAAGATTGTCCTAGATGTAGGATGCGGTACAGGCATTCTTAGCATGTACGTGCTAGTCCCTATCATTTAATCGACCGCTGTTGGCTGATGCTATGATATAGGTTTGCCGTCAAGGCTGGGGCGAAGCATGTTATCGGGGTTGATATGTCCACCATCATTGAAAAGGCGCGTGAGATTGTTGAAGCAAACGGGATGTCAAGCAAAATCACTCTACTCCAAGGAAAGATGGAAGAGGTCCAATTACCGTTTCCCAAGGTCGACATTATCCTATCTGAGTGGATGGGCTACTTCCTACTCTACGAGAGCATGTTGGATACAGTCCTCTATGCTCGCGATAAGTATCTTGCGACAGGGGGTCTCATCTTCCCAGACAAGGCGACAATCTACATGGCTGGTATCGAGGACGGAGAATACAAGGATGAGAAAATTGGATGTATGATGACGCCTCTTTTGATATAGGAAGAAGTGCATCGCTAACAAATACAGTTTGGGACAACGTTTACGGTTTTGACTACAGCCCCTTGAAGGATACCGCGTTGACAGAGCCGTTGGTCGACACTGTCGAAATGAAAGCCTGCGTTACAGACCCTGCCCGCGTTTTCACCATCGACCTCTACACCGTCTCCTCAGCAGATCTAGCCTTCTCAGCGCTCTATGTTCTAAAAGTTAGAAAGCCTCAAGACTTTATTCATGCCCTCATTGCCTGGTTCGACATCGAATTCACGGCCTGCCATAAACCCATCCATTTCTCAACGGGCCCACAAAGCAAATACACCCACTGGAAACAAACAGTTTTCTACCTCCGGGAGGTCCTCACGGTGGAAGAGAACGAAACAGTGACGGGCTATCTGAAGAGTAAGCCGAATGAGAAGAGGAAGCGTGATCTTGACATTACAATCTCATACCGTCTGGAAACGGATGACCCTAGCAGGGAAGCTGAGGGTACTCTAGACTACAAGATGTAAGACAGGATCTCTTCGGAGATGAACCATTGTTGACTTTGCGTAGGTGCTAATCAGCTTCCGACATTCCACTGGCTCTGATCTCCTCATCTCATGCTGGGATGTACACTGAAATTTTTACGATGATTGAATGCAAGCGTGCATAGCGAGCTGTTTGGCGGACATATCAGGCGAAGAAACGTTAGAACACGCGGAAGATGGGTTGATAGCCCTGGATTGAAGACTTGGGTAACTTTGTGGTCCAAAACCTACAATAAATATATTCCTGACTGTCAGTGGATCATGTCTCATTAGCGCTACGTGTGGTTGACGCAAATGTAGCAGCCAAGGTCATCACAGGAGCGCCAGCGCCAGACACAATGTATCCAGATATCTCTCAGAATCAAACCCGGCTATGGCTACATCAACGTCTATAGCTTCTCTCCAGGGTTGCCCACATCACGATGCAATACCTGCCTCCTTTGTCTGCAAGCGATCTCTGACTCTCATTAGTGCCTTCCCAAGCAGGTTCTCTCCCCAATGATCCGTGTTCACTCCTGCATTAGCAGCAGAAAACCCGATTCCCCAGATTCTATCATATGGAGAGGCCTTCACAATGTTAGATTTCTTCTATCCTCGCGCATCCAATCCATAGCACGTACCTCAATCAGCTCCCTATCTACTGTTTCCAATAACAATTTCTTCAAGTCTCCCTTCTTCGACTGCGTAAATTTCAACCAATTTCCCTCCTCAACGATTTTTTCTCTGTGCTTGTTCCACATCTCCTCGTCAAATCCCTGGATTATCCTCCCCAAAGCTTTTTGTTTACGAGGGTCGGATTCTAGGATTATTCTGTCGGCTATTTTTTGGTCATTGAACAGGACTGCTTTGTGGTACATCATATACTGTTCTGCGGTGCGGAAAGTCAAAGAAGCAGAAATGTCGCCGGCGGATGCAGGTGCTGGCGCAGCGAATGTTGAGGCATACCATTGCGAGAAGCACCCATATGGCTTCTCGTTATCGCGCCAGAAGTAGACAGGACCACTATCAGAAGACATAGTGGAGGTCTGATTTGCGAACACAGTCCTGAAGGTGCCGTTTGGCACAGAGAGACTCGAACAACCTAAGCATATGAATGCCGAGAGACTTTATTGGGAGCGGCAAGGTAACAAAATATATTTATCCAAGGAAGACTCATACATAGTGTCGAAGAGGTAAAGTGACTCAGCAGTCATATTCTTATGGCAAAACTAACCTGCGATGAGTCACGGAAGGAGCAGGTAGAAACACTCTCCTGTACTACGCTATGAGGCAGCTCCTGTTGTTTCATCAAACCTGGACTTGTTTTTGGTGACAGAACGCTTAATGAGATAGCTGAGTCATGAGTAAATCTCGATGACTTTGATACCAATGGCATGGCAGTGAAGAAGAGACGTTAATGCAATGCCACGGAAATTCATCGAGCGCTGCGAGAAGCCGAGGCAGAGGGGTCGAGGCGGGGCTTTAAAGCTCAAAAGGCTCCAACTGTCCTGGCAGATTCAGCAACTCCATCTCCACCTTTGTAGCCATAACATCGTAAGTCTTAGCTAGTGAGACTGTTTTCAATCATCATGAGCGGTCCAGGTGTAGGCTTTGAGTATCCAACTCAGGAAGTTTCTTGGTTAAAGCGGTGCGGGAATAGCTCACTACGAGAATCAAAGAGAAACAACAATTGCTGACCGTTGTATAGGGACGTCTTATTATTTGCCTATAGCATTGGGTGTACAGTAGATGAGCTTCATTTCCTTTATGTATGGTCTAAAGCTCTCTTACAATAATATTTGCTTACCAGCATAGGAACTTCATCCTGATTTCCAGACTTTTCCTACGTATCCAATAATACTCCGTAAGTACAAAGCAACCCTTGTAATAATATGAATGACTTTAATCATACAAAAGCTTTCAAGCATACCGACCAAGAGGTGATTGACTTCTACGCTCGCTCAGCGGCCGTCCCGATCCCCAATGTCCCCAAATTCGACAATCGCCGTGTAGTCGACGGCCAGAGAATGTTGACTTTCTACAAACCTATACCTCCCACTAGTGCGGGCAAGCAATTTGAGCTGAGGTCAAAGGTCTTGGGCGTTTATGATAAAGGCAAAGCGGGAACTGTCGTTGAGACCGAGACGATACTTGCGGAGAAGGGTGGGGATGTTTATACAAAGGCTGTGGGAAGCGGGTTCTTTGTCGGGCAGGGTAATTGGGGTGGACCGAAAGGTAGGAAACTCCCATACTCCTTCATAACGGGTTTTAATGAGTATTACAGGCCCAGCCACTGTCAACTACGCACCACCAGTGGGCAAGAAGCCAGATGCAGTACATACACTTCAGACTACTAAAGAGTCTGCTCATCTATACAGGTACGTGGCCCTCTAATCCATCGGCATCACGACATGCTAAATTGCTAGGCTCAACGGTGACTATAATCCTCTGCATGCGACTCCGGAGCCTGGTCAGAAGATGGGTTTTGGTGGCGCCATAATGCATGGTCTCTTCTCATGGAATTCAGCTTGTCATGGCTTGTTGCAAACGCTTGGTAGTAGTGATCCTGCAAATCTTAAGKAGTTCCAGGCAAGGTTTGCAGCACCTGTGAAGCCGGGAGACAAGCTTGTGACGGAAGCTTGGCGGACTGGAGAGTTCAAAGATGGATGGGAGGAAGTAAGGTTCATAACGAGAGTGGAAGGCGGCAAGGTTGTTTTGAGCAATGGACGAGCGTTGATGAAGTGTAAAGGTGAAAGAAGTAAGCTTTAGGATAATTGAAACGCCAGAAGTCCCATGATCCCGCTTTCAGATCACAATACGTTCTAGTTAAGAACTGCAACTTTTTAATAAACTCGGATGCTAGGTTTTGCTCTCAAAGTTCGTTGCCAAGCAATCATTGCTCATAGTCACACAGTGGTTTCTCTCCCTTGTATCCGCTTAGATTTGTGAAAGGACTCACTCAGTGATTAAAAAAATCGTCTACCTAATAAAAACACAAAAATGCGATACCAGGGAGACTCGAACTCCCAATCTTTGCCACCGGAAAGCAACGCCTTGCCATTAGGCCATGGTCTAAGATAATTTAGATTTGTCAAATGCTGCAACGGAAGAGAGTACTTACACCTTCACGACATAGAATCAACAATTTGGGCGCTATTTGATTATASAAACAATTTSTTTTATGAGAGATTTCTGTAAGATAGTCTTATGGATATGAAAGTCCGTATCAATGGCCCATCAGCAACAGTGTAGGAACACGTTATGGCATCTATTCACCCACTGAAATTTACCACCGTAGTATATCAATCCTCTGAATGTTTGGTCTATACGGCTGAAGCCTCTAGACGACAGAATGGGTCCCCATGGTTTATCGATTAAGGGGCAAATATATATTTTGGTCCTGGGTACTTCTAGGCTTCAGCCCTATCAGTTACCTTCTTACGACCTCTTAATCAGGCGACAAGAAGTTCCGTAAGATCGGTCTTCGATATTTACGGCAGTCTTCGCGTACAACAACCTGATCCTAACACCACTCTAAGAGCCCGAATCACCTCCAACAGCCCTGTACCTAACCTTGTTTTCCCACCATCGTCATCATGTCTACACTTGAGGATCTCGATGACATGGAGAGAGAAGGCAAGGAAGAGGACAAGAAGGACGAAGGCGACAAAGATGGGAAAAAGCCAGATCAGAATGGAGATGCTGAGATGAACGATGCTGATGCTGATGCTGACAAGAAGGAAGAGAAAGAGGAGGACATATTCGATCCTGAGATCTTACATTCTAGTACTAGGGATATTATAACAAGGCGGCGATTATTGGAGAACGATATGAGGATCATGAAGAGCGAGTTTCAACGCTTGTCACACGAGCAAGMAGCGATGAAGGAGAAGATAAAGGACAACCTGGATAAGATCGAGAATAATAGGTCAGCGAATTCCAAGGGGTCCATGTTCGCTCAGAAGAAGCTACAGTTCTAACTTCAACCTACAGACAGCTTCCGTACCTAGTCGGCAATGTCGTTGAGTTATTAGACCTCGATGTCGAGAAAGAGGCGGCGGAAGAAGGTGCCAACATCGATCTCGACGCTACTCGTATAGGCAAATCCGCGGTCATCAAAACCTCCACGCGTCAAACCATATTCCTCCCTCTCATCGGTCTTGTCGACCACACAGCCCTCAAGCCCGGCGACCTCATTGGTGTGAACAAGGATTCGTACTTGGTCCTTGACACACTGCCAGCCGAGTATGATAGCAGAGTCAAAGCTATGGAGGTGGATGAGAAACCTACAGAGAAATACACAGACGTGGGTGGCTTAGACAAACAAATAGAAGAACTTGTGGAAGCTGTTGTGTGGCCAATGAAGGAGGCAGAGCGCTTCAAAAAGATTGGCATCAAAGCACCTAAAGGTGCGTCTCTCCTCACCCTCAACTAGACCTAATCCTTCAAGCTGATTTCCCCCTTCACAGGAGCACTCATGTATGGACCCCCGGGTACAGGCAAAACCCTCCTCGCCCGTGCCTGTGCCGCCCAAACAGACGCCACCTTCCTCAAGCTCGCCGGCCCCCAGCTCGTCCAAATGTTCATCGGCGACGGTGCAAAACTAGTCCGCGACTGCTTCGCGCTTGCAAAGGAAAAAGCCCCATCCATCATCTTCATCGACGAGCTCGACGCCGTAGGCACTAAGCGCTTCGATAGCGAAAAGAGCGGAGACAGGGAAGTGCAGCGAACGATGCTGGAACTCCTCAACCAACTTGACGGGTTCGCGTCCGATGACCGGGTCAAAGTCCTCGCTGCTACCAACCGCGTTGATGTGCTGGATCCGGCACTCTTACGTTCAGGTCGTTTAGACCGCAAGATTGAATTTCCGTTACCGAATGAAGAAGCTCGCGCCCAGATTTTGAAGATCCATAGCCGGAAAATGACAGTGGATGATGCAGTCAACTGGCCCGAATTAGCGAGAAGCACAGACGAGTTTGGGGGCGCGCAGTTGAAAGCTGTGTGTGTGGAAGCGGGGATGATCGCATTGAGAAAAGGCATGGTGAAGATTGGCCACGAGCATTATGTGGATGCTATCGCGGAGGTGCAGGCTAAGAAGAAGGTACTACTTCCCTATCCTGCCATCCACATTCAGACTCATATTGAACTAACTTGCCTAACAGGATACTGTAAATTTCTACGCCTAAAAGGTCAGAGACATTCGCATTTGCACACGTTCATAGCGAATGAGCAGATAGTCTACCTACCTATTGCATGGCGCCGGCGCGGAAAGTGTATTATAATTAGAAAATCTTCAAGCAGTGACATCCAACAGAACAGTGCCTCTGGTATCAAAACGTAGACTGCACCCGCCAGTTGGATACAAGCATTCAACCAATCAACCATCTTAGATATCCACAATATCCTGCCACCTCAAATGAAAGAAAGATATCTCTACTTTTCCATGCTTTGAAACCTACAATTGACCTAAAAGAACACAAATATGTACCTCTCACTTCATTAGGCGGTAGCAGTGGCATACAGCATGCATATAGCTTATATTGCTCATTTCAAGCATACCTGATATACAACCTGCATCAAATCAGCCTTTTCAAACATCTGCATCCTTTGTGACTGATCGACCTACGTGCGCACTTCTATATTCCTCTCTAATATTGCCTGGTGTGTTAGCAGAGGGGATTGGTTGACATATTTTCTGGAGGATCATGGGAGGTCTAGGGAGGAATGATGATGGGGAAAAAGGGAGTTGTAGTGCCACTCATTGTTGAGTGGATATTTCGATGTGGGTGATGTTCTCTAGGGAATTGAGCACTGTATTGATGCACGGGGCAAGTTATTCAGATATATGCCCTTGGGAACAAAGCTGATCTCGTGGTCTTGAGACGGACGGAGTTTGATAAAGGTGGGGGAAATACTTGCTCACTTGGGTTAAGTGAGTTTATAGCACTTCGAATAAGCAAATAATGGAGCAATTCGAAATAATATTGTGGGACAGTGAAGTATCATCATTCAATCTAGATGCTCGCTAAGTGATGTGCACTCTCATCCACTTCCCTCAAACAGTCCCATCCCGTTCCCTTTGCCTAATTTCCCTCGAAACATAAGACTTTTTCTACCACCAAAGGACCTAACTACACTTTGTGGCCAATAATGTGCGAAGTAGCCAAGGAAAAGTGAAATAATAATAAAAATCGAGCTCTCGCAAACAGCTCCAATCAACGAGTGCCATGAAAGGGTATCATGTGTAAGCCTGAGCTCACTGCGGATCTAACGAATGCCRTGCCATGCCATGTGAAATGAAGAAATCCMGATCTGATCTGATGTARAGCCCAATCTTCCTTTTCTGACCGTCATAACAAAGGGTTTGCTCCAGCCAGAGTAGCCATGCTATGGGTAGCAATGAGTACTCTTATTGGACACACCCTGCCCTTCCGAATGTAGTAAGAAGCCAGCCACCCAAATAAAACGCCTTGTAGTCTGTGTGAAAATCCGGGACGTGTAAACGCCTTGTGCAAGTCTATAAAAGCACCCAGCTAGAATGTGAAGAAGATTCATGATCCTGTGAAATGAAGCACGACTGAAAGGAACAAGCATGCGAGGTCGTAAGGGTGCCTGCCGAGAGGAACGCCTGGAAAAATCCTTTTGGTTGTATCAAAATTATGTGTTGGTGATAGCCGTGGTAGCGAACCCTGGCCCAAAGGTTACTGTAGGGTGACATAGGGCTTGAGCCTACCGAACGACAAATAATGCTCGCTACCGAAGTCCTGATGAACCCGTATAGCTCGGGTAGTAAAGATGCATGGATGCGTGGCCCCAAAATACCAATGCCATCCAACAACGAACGACAACTGCGGTAGGTGGGTTCAAGCACTCTAGACAATCATGGCCGCATATGAAGAGTCGTTAGAGTTAACCAGCGACAGATTGGGGCCCGTAGCCAGGCGCCATAAGATACCGGTCATGATATGGCATACAGTAACCGCATCCACAGGTGTTGCCGTGGGGATATGGGTGATACTGCTGAGCGTATGGCGTTTGATAACCAGATTGCGGGGCGTTAGAACCTAGCACTTGTAAGGGGGGAGGTATCTTCAGAACTGGATACGCTTGGTGCGGCCCAAGGGCATAATCGAACCCGCTATGACTGCCATACCACTCAGGCGTGTTGGGACCTGTTTCAGGAGCTGATGGAGGTGAATAATCTGTAAGGGCACGCGATTGCCAGGGGTCATATCGAGGTGTGTTCCATCGCGATTGCGGAAGGTTCTGGAAGCCAGTGTCAATTGTAGGTCGTTCCGGATGGGAATGAAGGAGGCGGTCTGTTGGCGAGGGGAGCTGGTGTAGAGACCTTTGTCTCTGCGTATTGTTGCCAGTGAGATGGGTCTGCTTGAGTGACTGAACTAGTGAGTGGTCTGTCTCCTTGTTGCGCTTAGTCGCGTTCCATTCATTAACCCAGCCTCCGAATCCCTCCATGTCTTCCGGGTCAATGTGCATATTCCAGTCAATGGCCACGAGCCATTCAACCTCGAGGACGTTCAGCTCGCTGACAGGAATGTTGCTGACCTCAGACCAAGACCGATTCTGAAAAGTGTTATCGTCCAGGAATTTCGAGCCTAGAAGGAGAGCAATGGTGAGCATGCGGTATACTTGACCGCCTCCGTAATTGAATCTCCCATTAGCCGACAGTAGGGTCATCCTCGTGGAAAGATAGTAGAGCCCGAGAAGGATAGTGGAGCTCGGCAAACGTGTCGACGAAAGGACTTGGGAGACATATTTGCGAAAGTCCGGATGCACAGAAGCTTTCGAGTTCATGACGCTTCGAGTCATGTCAATATCTGCAAGACAAAATTTGGAGACATAGATCTCATACATTCCCTGTGCATGTTGGGACACGAAGTCGACCATATCTTCCATCTCGTAGTCCAAATGGGCCGCAACACCACCCATCGGTTTCTCCTCTTTGGGCTGGGTTACAGTTGGAGCGCGCTTGGCACGCACATGTTGCTGATAGTCGTCCAAGGAACGGTCTGGAACTCTGATGGGCGGTAGCAGAGGAGCAGCTCCCACGTTGTACGCATTTGATGAGCTTTGGGTGGCAGAGTAACTTGGTGGCGCGTGGCGATTGGCCTCCTGAGGAAATGCTTGTCTTGGAGGCTGTGCAAGGTTGTATTGCGAGTATCGCGGTAAGAGGTCGCGTTCTTCAGCTCTCCTGGCCTCGTAGTTGGATGCCTGAGTGTCAAGACTTCCCAGTCGTAAAGCAGGAAGCTGATTGCCTCCACGATCATGACTAGAAAATGAATCATAGTAATCAGGAGGAGTCAGTGGCATCTGGGAGGTAAGCGTATTCCCGTAAAAGGAAGGCATGGTGTGGCGAAGGGTCACTGGCGAAGCCGCAAGCAGGACTGTACAGAGCAAGTCAGATAGATGACCCAGTGTTGAGTGCCCAGATGTTGCTCACCTTCGCTTGCCGAAGCCTGCCGCCGTCGCCAGCAGAAGCCTCGCTGGGCGAACGCTGCTCAATGTGCTAGGCTCCGCACAGAAATTCCGGTACCATGAGCGGTTGAAGTTGTGATAAGTCCCCGGTACGGTATGGCGGCTGGTTTGAGTGCTTGTTCTTGGTGTTCGTGTTGGAAGAAAGGTCGTTACGCTGAAAGTACAGGATCGCTAAGATTGAAAGATATCTGATGCTAGAGGAAAATGTATTAATAATGGTGTTCGTCGATGCGAACACGTGAAACTTCGCCGCTTTCTTCTTAGCGAATATATGTGTATTGTGAATCCAAGTAGTCTTAATTAAAAGCTCTCGGTGTGGCGGTGTGTGGAAGAGGTTGGAGGGAAGTGGGCGAAGAAGCGGTCGTGAACACTCTTATGCCTCAATAGCCATTTGTGTGTTGTCTAAGAGTAAGAGCGCGGTGTCCGAGCAAACCAAAATGATCTAGGCAACCAGAGGGAAATCCCAAGTGTAGCTGCTCAGAGCTAACACTTCTTTGAAACTGCAGGATGCCGGTAGTTTGCCGAGTTTGATGGTGTTGGGCGCTTTCGTTCTTCAACCTGCCAAGTATGTATAATAGATCCACTTCTGAACAGTGTGGAGGCAAATTTGAGAGGATCACAAGGCGGTGTAATCTAGAGGGCACGAAAGAGGTTGGGTTGTCGTGTCACTTGAGACTCGGTTGGTTGGTGGTGATCGGGGCGGGCGAAATTACTCAATTTCCCATGGGACAAACCGAAAGTACGCTGTAGCCGCTGCAGTGGAAAAGACTTTTGTAGAGGCCGAGGGGGAAGAGAAAGAAATTGGGTGAGAGGAGTGGAGAGAAGAAGCGTGGGAGGAGGTGGATGTTGAGTGGTACAGGAAAATAATGACGCTGAGGGTTGAGGGAGATGAGGGAGTGGAGGGTGTGCGTAACGGTACGGGGTATGTAAGCCGGGGAGCGTTGCCTTGACTCCCCTTGACTCCTTGAGGAGAAAATCTTCAAAAGGGAGCTTGGCGGAAGGCGGCGTAATTAACGTAAATTCAATTTTCCGCGCTATTAATTACTAATACACCTGCGCTTGCACCCGCAAACCACTCATTTTACCCTTTACCCAATACCTACGATGCACGGCGAAATACATACTACTTCCCTCCTATTTCCCCTTCCTTCTGACGCAGTGTGCCACCATGGCTGATGTKCCATCTTATGCTACACGTCTACCTGTCTACTTCATAGCCATTATTCGTACCTCATGGTGTAGTCGATACGAGAGGGAGCTCTGCCTCGGTCCGTTCCTATGGTATGGTAGTCCTTTCCGGCAAGCTCAGCGCCGGAGGCAACGGAGCAAATCCGGACGGTGAACTACATTATGGGCCGCTCGCACGAGTGGATGACTTGTTAGAACTACCATATTTGATTGGTGTTTCTTCTGGCGTATTTTGAAATACTGGGCTTTTTCATAGAGTATTTTCAGATACTACCTCCGGAAGGCACCCTCCCTTCCGCAAAAGAATGAGGCATCATTGAAACCCGCATGTCTGCAATTCCCAGTTTCTGATGTGCAGTACGCGGGGTCGACCCGTGTATCTAATGAAAACCATCCGCATCACGGCGCATTGCTTGTCCTGAGTCAGCGCTTGACTTGGAATAGCAACAACTCGGACACGAAACATGCGATGATTCGAATGCTGGCTCATTCTCATCCCAGACGCAACCCCGAGTGTCGCCTGAACGATCCCGTCCCCAACCGCAATGACTCCCACGGGCTTGATGCATGTACCCGCAGTCTAACGTTCCTCTAGAACAACCCTTTCTCAGATTGCCTTCATCGTGTTTGCCAACAYTACCRTAACAGGACCAACGCTTAGCTCATATGACATTGTAACTAATTCGCAAATGCGCTCTCGCAGTATCAGTTTTTTCACTGCCCCAACTTGCCTTCCATCGCTTCTCTTCTGCTCGCGCGTCGACGAAAGCCTTGCGGCAATCTTCGGGTAGAGAAGCCACCACGTCCTCTGACACGTGCGTCAAGCCACCAGGTCCAACATCAATGACGTCTTCGTCTGGCCCTGGATATCCCAAAACAGCCGTCGAGGGACTGGTATAATAGGTGTCTGTAATCACAAAGCTGCGTGTGAATACAGATGGAATAGCTGGAAATATGCTATTCTGGGCTTGGTCGTTGTCGTGACCCTGTAGGATCGTGCCATTAGAAAGGGTTTCATTAACCCCGTCAGCAGTGATTCGAAGAGCTTGTGACTTGTGCGGTGGTGCGGGAACTTGCTCCCACCGGGCATGGGTCGGTTGCATGATCCTTGGATACTGCATCACATTCGTATGGACATCGTAGACGCCATCCAGACTTTGACGGCGATTGCTGGCAAGCGAGGAATTGTAGCGACTAAGGTAATCAGTGAAAGCTTCGTGAACTGGATTATATGGTACATACCTAGCTTCCCGGGCATGCTCGAACATCCAATTCGCACCAGTGACGACTACCCTACGCTTTTTGCCTTCCATAGCTTTACCATTGGTGATTGGGACGCTTGGGGCACCTGTATGGTAGACAGCGCTCGCCCCATGCCATGCGACATATTTGTTCCGGTCGTATTCCTCCCCTCCACCTGGCACTCTATCTTCTGGATTTGCCAACTCGCCCTCGACATCTCCGTTAGCTCGTGCTGCGGACACTTGATAGTCGTCGATAATCTTCTTCCCACCGATGATGATGCGAGCTCCAAATTCTCGGAAGACAGAGCGAGCAGTAACAACACCAATAGCGCGTCCTTTGTATGAATGAGGAATGAGATTCCGGTCAATTAAGTCCTTCTTTGCCTCCTCTGCGAGTATGATCTTGTGAAGTAGCTTGTGTTTCTGGAAGAACAAGTAGCTGTCACGAAAACCGATGCATCTTGCAGGTTCTGTAGATAACATGTATAGCCGGTCGCCTTTGCCTTCAATGACGAATGTCCTGACTCGGTATTCTCTTCCTCCCTTGAGATAGCCATTCTCATCGACCTTCTTCTCGCCTTCTTCATCAGGGGGTAATTGTATTTCGTCGTTCTTGACATCGGCCATATTGCCGTCCTTATCGAGGGGGACTTGTGTGACATGTGAAGGTCCTCCCCTTGGCTTTCCCCATCTTCCTCCACCAAAGCCACGTCCACGCCAGCCTCCTCTCTTCCTCGGCGTTCCTGCTTCTGAGCCCGTATCTCGCGATTCTGGTTCGTCTGCTGCATCTCGACGACTAAAACCTCGTTTGGCTGGTCTTCCGGCTCGCCTTTTGCGGAGCGTTGTGGTTCGCCCAGGAGCTGGCGTCGAAGGATGAGAGCCTGCTTCCGATTCGACCGCCGGTGTCCCTTGATCGTCTTCCTCATCCGGGTCTATTTCGTTTTCGGCATCCTCTTCGCTCCCCTCCTGCTGAGGACTTGCAGGTACGTCCAAGATCTCCTCGTCAGAGGCGTCATTGATCTGAGGGGTTGGGGTTCCTGCACAATATTGTTAGTCGTGAGTATGCAAATACCACATATGAATGTGATGGGAATGACTGAATCGGGAAATTATCCATACGCTTAGCCGCAGCTGCAGTCCGCGCCCGAGATCTTCTAACCATGTTTTGCCTTGGTAAATGGAAGTACTAGGGGTGTGGTAGCAAAATCGAAAGCCCCAGGTATCTCAAAGCCACTGAAAGGTGCTTTCGCGTTGGACGTTCACGAATTTGGCCGAAATTTTACCGGTCCTTCTTCTAAATTGTGTCCTTGTCTTAACAACCATTCCTCTCTTTCTACTTCTAGTGCTTGGAAGGACGGGAGAAGCCTCTGTCAAGATTCATAATACCGAGAAATGCTTTCCCATCGGAAAGTCTATGCCAAAAACTCGGTCCAACACGTCGCTCATGTCTGACAATACCACGTAGGATAGCTAGCTGTCAGCCTATCGCTTCCCAGTCTCCCCAGGTCAGACCGATAGTGAACTGCTTACTGCACTTACTGCATGAACAATACACGCGATAATCGAAGCATGTTACCCCGCGATGGGCTGGCAGAGGGATAATCATGCATTGGGGGCTTGCAGAGAGAGTTTCCGGTTTCAAGGCCCGGACGGTGTCCGGGTTTCTGGTGGGACTGGGGATTGGGGATGGGTAGCATGCAATTGGTGAATTTGATACTTTCCGTGAGGACGCGGCAAAGGAAGGCTCCCCAACGATCAATGATGTAACGCTGGACCTTGTGTCACTGTCCACTGTCAAGCTTGGCTACTTGGCCATTTGGCCATCTGGACTCCCTGTTCTCCCATCTCCAATCCACTACTACTCTGCTAACGTAGCTGTATGGACCATCTTCCTTAAATTTCGGCAGGTCAGGAGATCAAATGCATTAATACTTTAATTGCGCCTCTATATGTTTTGCGGCTTTTGGAGAACCAATTGCAGCGATTATACTCAATTTCAAATGCATTGAATCTGCCTGGTTTGGAAATTATAGCCCTTTCTGGCTCTTTGACGATACATTTGCCAGCTGACGTCGCGGAGGGATCCGAGTCCCTGAAATCTTCGCTGGAGGACTCCCCTAAGACAAAGGTGGGGCAGCAAGGGCAGGTAATCTATTCTGTCTTCCGACCTGGATGAACAACGACACACCTGCAGCTGATTGACGTTGCCATTCACTGCTATTGCATCATTGTCTGATCCTGATCCCCCCAGCCTGACTACCAGGCTATAGTCTAAATGGCCTCCGGGCACGATGGCATCAACCCTCACCTTGCCTCCGAATATCTCAGGCGGGCGCTACTCAATCCACACAGGTAAGCAAGCTGAACCTCGCTTTCCTCCGCTTTTGCCCGCTTTCCCCATCTCTTTTCCACAATGCGCATTTTTCCTTCCCTTTTCGTCATCATCTTCATCGCCATCTGTTTCACACATGGCGACTGTCTACCCTTACAACCCACACCCTGCTATCTTACTGGGCTGCTATCGACCAACCAACTTTCGAAAGCCATTATCTTGCCCACCACTTTCAAAGCCATGTGGGACCTTTTTCGGGACTAGCTGCCGATCAGTCTAGAATAGCTCTTGGAGCATCCCAAAAAGTCTCATGCAAGCGAAAAACATCCCAACTGAATCCACTATCTACCACTTTCTACCCCCGTCTACGCCATTACACGATGCGAAATCCTCTTACTCTCCCTCTTCCTGCAAAGCTCGTATAATATCTCCTCCTGCTATCTCTACCAAGTGTCCAACAAGCCATACCGTCTGGTCGAAAGCCTTGCGATGTTACCCCCGACTTGCCTTTGCGTACCTGGACCGTCATGAACACTGCTAACACTATTTGGATACTGCCAGTCCGAGAGTAGCGTCGGACGACGACACTCACGACCAGATAGGCTCCATTAGCACAACGCCTTCTGGTGTCGCCACCCCTCATCCCGATCCCTCAGACAAACGTTTGCCCGGTATATTGCACACCTATTTTGGTCAGGTTCGTGAAAGACCTTTCACAAGTCCCAGTGATCTCAAATCTTGTTCTCAACCCCACTTTATCACCACCATGGAACCCGTGGACACTGCATCAAAGGTTGCTTTCGCACCTGCAGAGGGAGTCTTGCCTACAGCTCCTAGCACCCCCATCGAGACGGATACTGTGGCGTTCCAACCCCCTTTGCCACCAGGTGACAATTCTCAGCAAGGCATAAGGAATGATCGCATCACAGTCCCTCCGACACCACCAACCTCATCTTCCTCATCCTCAATACGCAAGGCGAGTGAAGCTGGTAGCGATGTGGGCACTCAGACAAATGAAATCGATACGTCAACTGCATACCCTCCTAGTTTGACGCGCCAGTCCTCTGGGAACGGCATCATGCCTTTACGCACACGGCGACAAACAGCTAGCATGAATCCCTTGTCGAGTGTAACCACGAGCTCATCTGTCTATGCTACCCATCTCTCGAATCCCACATTATCAAACCCATCAACAAGACCTAGCACACCTACTGCGGACATACCTACCGTTTCTGCACTTTCCTCTTTAACTTCACATCTTGAATCGACAAAGCTAACAGATGGCGTGGCTTTGCCACGAAAAAAGAACACTCCTCCCCTTACCCCACGAGCATTATCGAACGATGGTTCCGAATCAGCAAGGCAAACTCCACCAACGCCTGACCGAGGCAATGAGAGGTCAGGACAACATGGAGCACACAATTCAGCAGTGCCTCGATCCTCCCCCCCTGTTGGGCCTCCGAAAGGAAAATTGTTCGTAACAGTATCAGGCGCGCGAGGTTTACGCGCATGCTATAACCCATACGCCGTGTGTGTTTTCGAAGACATTGAATCGATTGCCAAGCCGCAGAACGTAGAAGCAGGCTCGGCAGCAAGCATTGGAGAGCAGCCCATGGGCGGTGTGCCCATTCAAAGATCCGGTAGCGATATGGGCAGATCAATAGCTATCCCAATGAAAAGCAGGCAAAGTAGCACCACGAGCTTGGACGATCACAAAGACTTCAGGAATGGGAGACAGGTTATGAATCCTAGATGGGATCATGTGGCAGTCTAGTAAATCACATTCTGGTCACCGTTCCACCTACTTGTTACTAATCATGTGTACACAGCGACGTTCTAGGAAAGAGTTCAGAGGTCAGCGTTTACATTTACGACAGTGGCAATCAGGAAGCTTTTTTGGGTCATGTAAAGCTGACGCCTGATGTGACCCATGACACTCGGAGGATTCAAGGCTGGTATAAACTAGAGCCTCGGAACCCAGAGGATGACCAAGTCTCTGGGGAGGTTCACCTCGATATCAGTTTCCAGAAGACGGACAAGAAGCAATATGGACCCGAAGATTTCAAGATTCTAAAATTAATCGGCAAAGGTTTGTCTAATACGGCTCTTGCTGTCAGACGATTCTAATCGTGAGTGCTAGGTACCTTTGGTCAAGTATACCAAGTGCGTAAGAAAGATACCCAACGCATATATGCGATGAAAGTGCTTTCCAAGAAGGTTATAGTACAGAAGAAAGAGGTAGCCCATACAATCGGAGAGCGTAATATACTGGTCCGCACGGCAACCGCCAATTCTCCCTTCATTGTTGGGCTCAAATTTTCCTTCCAGACCCCGACCGATTTATATCTGGTTACAGGATTCATGTCAGGTGGTGAGCTCTTCTGGCACTTGCAAAAGGAGGGCAGGTTCAACGAAAGCCGTGCGAAATTCTATATCGCCGAGCTCATTCTGGCCTTAGAACATCTTCACAGGTACAATATCGTATATCGAGATCTGAAACCAGAGAATATACTGCTCGATGCCAATGGTCACATAGCGCTTTGCGATTTCGGCCTTTCCAAGGCCGATCTTACGAAAGATCAGACCACCAATACCTTCTGCGGTACCACAGAGTACTTGGCTCCGGAAGTCTTACTGGATGAAGCAGGCTACACTACAATGGTAGATTTCTGGTCTCTTGGTGTGCTGGTCTTCGAGATGTGCTGTGGATGGAGTCCCTTCTATGCCGAAGATACTCAGCAAATGTATAAGAACATTGCTTTCGGAAAGGTCCGCTTCCCTAAAGATGCATTGAGCACCGAAGGAAGAAATTTCGTCAAAGGTCTTCTCAATCGGAATCCAAAACACCGACTAGGCGCGAAGCGAGACGCAGAAGAGCTTAAAGAGCATCAATTCTTTGCAGATACCGACTGGGACGCAATGATACATAAGAGGGTGGTGCCGCCCTTCAAACCAAAACTGAAGAACGTACTCGACACATCTAACTTCGATCCCGAATTCACCAATGCCTTGCAAAACTCAACGTCACTCAACGAACGCGCAGCAGCATTGACCGGAGGTGGTGGCATGCCTGCATCGACACCTTTGTCACCAGGAATGCAAGCGAACTTCAAGGGCTTTACGTTTGTAGACGAGAGTACGATGGAAGAGCAATTTAAGGGCCAGGATCTCGACACCATGGACGAAGACATGGAGGAGGACGGGAGCAATTGGGGTCAGTCATCTGACCGGAAGCCAAATCAGCCTGGTGATCGAATGAGTGGGATTATAAAGACTTCCTCAAACGACGATGGGACTGTCTTCAACAATGGTCACTTTGACATGTAATGAGATGGTACATCGGCTGCTGCGATCAGGAAGACACGGGATCGGTCCTCACTTTTTGGCTATGAATGAATCGCTCGGGGCTTCCATTTTCCTTAACTTCGCTTACGACGAATCGATCGGAGGTATTCGTGAATTGCTATGAGCGCGTTGAAAATTTACTCTTTGCATGGCATGCAGGTCTGGTTTGGCGTCACAAGCAGCATTGGTACGAGAGACGTGCCTCTCTAGGCGACGCTTTATGATGCCCCTCGCAATGAGCAACAGATAGGATGGATCTGCGCAKGCTATGCTATGCTTTGTAAATATGATGATTCGAGCTTATCATTACCTTCCCAAGGGATATATGAGCCCTGCTAAAAGTTTTACCTTGCGTATTTGATTACAATTGCATCAAGCTACTTCATTCATACCTGACTCCTCATGAAGTAGTTGTTTTGCTCATATTTAGTGTCCTAACGAATAGGTAATACGTCCCTATGGACGTGATGGCGTAGATTCTACCTCACCTCCTTTCACAAATTCATACCCTTAAGTGCAAGAGACACTTTACAGGCACCAGAGGTCAGGTAGTGAATGATAAATAAATGAAAAGAGGTATATACATTCCTACTAAACTAGATATATACATCCATGTACACAAATATCCGACAGAATAAAGCCCCTGCCTAGTTCCCCCAAGATATGAGATATAAATACTCCGCCCCATCCTCTCCTGCTCTTAAAAGAACCTCTCCAACTCCACTCCCCTCCACCTCGGTCTCTCACTATGCCCCCACCACTTCATCCCATCAGGATGTCTTGCATTCCACTCCCCCCTACAGCCCTCCTTCTCTTTTCCCCCACCCTGCCCACCTTGCCCACCTTCCCCCCTTGCCAAATCCCCAAAATTCACCAACGCAACATCCCTCCCCTCCACATCCGGCTCCAAACAATACCGAATCCGACTCCCAATCGTGCCCATAAACCCCTGAAAGTCGAATATTTCTTTTACGATACCTTCTTCTTCGACAATGACTTTAAATTGTACTTTCCCCCACGCTTCTTCGATGCGTTCCTGGGCAGCGCGGCGGGCGGCTCGGAGACTGCCGAGAGGGAGGGCATTGATGTAGCGGGTGGAGTAGTCGGAGGGGAGCTCGGCACTGGCGCGGGGTTTGCAGAGGGCTTGGAGCAGGCCGTCGTGGTCGCAGGGGGCGCGGAGGGTGAGGAGTTTGGGGAAGCCGGCGGCGCGGATGGAGTTTGCGAGGATGAGGTTTGCGGGGCCGGGGAGGGGGATTTCCCAGTGGAGGTAGGTGAGGGTGTTGGAGGCGATGAGGGGGTGGATTATTATTTCGCCGGGGGCGACGGCGGGGGAGGAGTCTTGCATTAGGGAGAAGCGTTTGAGGTTTTTGAGGTGCAGGAGGAGGTTGGAGATGGCGGAGATGTAGGTGATGTCGAGGTTTATGAGGGAGAGGGCGCGTAGGGCGAATGCGGCTTTGGTGCGGGAGAATTCGGAGAGGCCCCAGAAGGTGATGCCTTCGAGATCTTGGAGGCGGAGGGAGTGGAGTGGCGGGAGGAGTTGGAGGGTGCGGTCGTCGAAGTCGTCCATGTCAAAGGAGGAAATGCAGAGGTGTTTAAGGGAGGGGAGGCGGTGGAGTATGCCGGGACCGCGGACGAAACGTGGGTCGGTGAGGTTCTTTTTCATGTTGATGAATATGTCTTTTTCGAGGATCCCTTGCGCAGGAGAGTGGAGAAAGAGGGTTGTTAGAGAGGACCAGGCGTTGTGATATTGGACGAAGGAGGCTTTCTGGTCAGGATCCATTAGGCCTGGGGCCAGTTGCCTGTGTGATCGTTGGGTTATGGTTGCGTTCTCTCCGATCAACCATACCTGCTCTTTCAGCTTCCTTCGGGTAGACAGAGCATGTGTCAACCGATCGAACTCGTGGCTATATAGTGGACAGAACCCAAACAATCTCTCGAAATTGGGACAAGCCATGACTATCGATGCCACGATGTCAATCATGTCTTTTGGTATCAAGTCTCCATCGGTAAATGTGGGGACTTTGAGCTCACGGACAATTTGAGCCAGGAATGTACGTTCTCGCAACGTCCGTCTGAGGAGTTTCAGGCGAATGCCAGTCTTCGTCTTGTACTTTTTAATGTTCTCCTTCGACTCGTGTCCCACAATGTCTATACACTTATACCTAGAGTCATGTTAGCAATTGCTTTTCATCGCGCATATACCGATGGTCTCATCGACTCACAATCGCTTGACCACCGCTTTGTCCCATGCTCTACTTGTCATCGAAAGAGAACAAAGATCCCGCATATGACATGTCTGGCAACTTTGAGACCGCGGATCCTCATGGAATACCCTGAGCTGTTGCAATATACAGTCATAAACCTCCGGCGGTAGATTCTGGAAAAGTGTTCGGGGAGGCGGCTTCCACTGTGCCCTCAATTGACTCGTGGAGTTCGAATGATGAGAGAATAGCGAGCCTGGACTCGTAGGCGTCGAAGAGTACGTATAGGCGGTATTAAAGGAATTCGAGTTGGAGGCGGTGCTTGCGTAAGAGGCTGAGGTTGTAGGACGGTATATCTTTTGCCCATTGACATGCCCGTTCATGGCATTGGCTGCAACAGAACTCTTCGAGAGGGCGAGTGGTAGCCGTTGCGCTCTGTATGCTCCGAGTGTAGGGTCCCATATCTGACCGAGCCTACAATTGCGACAGTCAGCAACAAGCATGACAACTGTATGGATAAAGAAACGGACCTGCTCGGTACAGACTCGCCAGGAATGAGGCGGTCTTTCACGTTGGGGTCCATGTCTGGTGGTTTGAAGTACTCGAACGTATATGCGCGCTTCTGCACATGGACAAAAATGGTGTAAAATAATCAAACATATATGCAGTATAAGTATAGGGGGACATATGTACAGGACAAAAGGAAAAAGTAAAGAGCGACGAGTTTTGAAGGAGTACTTAGGGTAGCACAAGTAGAATTGCTGATTTCATTGCCTTGGCATGCGCCACAGATGCACCGCCACAGCCACTCGGCCGGGTATCAGAGCCATGCGGGCTTGCGTAGGCGAAAAGACAATAGACTGGTCCGTGACGACGATCCCACAATGTTCGCCCGCGATTGGCATACGACATCCCTGTTTTCGATATGCGCTGCGAGAACTACTGCCCCCAAGAACGGACGATCAGCAGAGCCAGAGAACGTCTCTGCACTCTCAAGCTGCTTCCTTGCCTTTCCCCCCTGCCGCTGTCACCTATCAAGGTATGAGGTTGCTTCTTCCGGACCTCGAACATATCGTAGGCCTGGCACCTGGCATTCGACAAGTGGTTGAATCACCAATACTTTCAGGTACTTCACGGACTTTATGTTGGCTTCCATGCAAGGATAATGACAATGGCGGTTCAACTTGGTAGAGAAGCCAACAGAGTCACCGAACCCTACCAACTTAGCAACGTGAGAAAGCTTGACGAGGTGTAAGACCAATGCGTGAGGGATGAATGATACTTTAACATAGTATTAACAGAGCCAACTTATTCAAAAGCCTGATTGATCCTGATCCTGATCCTGATCCTGATCCTGGCACTAGATCGCAGGTGTTCGTTGTTTGGTCATCGTGACAGATAATTGATTCGCTCGCAAATTGAACGCTTTTCCTTTAGAACAATCTTTTCCTTTAGATACATTCAACTAAACATTGACATCATTAATATTCCAATGTCCTGGGTAGTGACGCGAACAAGACTCAGAACAATATAGATATGAAAGCAAGCCGTGTACGAGTATCAATCAATGTACACGGTCACATTAGCCGCAATCATGGCTCTCCAAACTCATTTCGGTCGAGCTCTGCGTTTTAGCTTGGTTTAGAGTCACTCCCTCTGTACACCGTCGCCGTGAACAACCATTGTTCCCCTGCCTGTAACTCATCAATACTCACCAAGATGCCGCCTTTCCCTTCAGCAACCAAGGTCATACTGGGCGCCTAACATTTAGGGCCCTGGACAATCAGAGGTTCTGGTATAGTCAGCGACGTACTGGTAAATGCCGTGGTTCCCCTCCTAGCCCACGTTACCAGGCCGAAGAGATCATGGCGCTTGGAGACAAGGTTTCCATATTCAAGCCGTGGACCGTGATGAACTTATTATCAACACATTCATGTTTTGGTCGGCGAAAGATATAGCCTGCATCAAAACCTCGATGACAGCTAAAGTCGTCTCTCTTACCTAGACTTCCAGAACAACCAGCTTGGGAATAGCTTAAGGTAGATGCCTTGATCCTGAAATCACTAGTGCGGCTTGCCGATCCTGCAGCACCTGGAAACGGAGTTTTTCCCACAGAGATGAGGCAAGCAGAAGTAAAACACAATGAAGGCGATAGCACCATTAGAAGTTGAAAGAAGAGAACACCACGTACTTTCACTAATTTCACCCCCCCGGTCCCCTCATCTGACCAGCAATCGGCAAAATTACATGGGATGTAAAGGTGTTCGCTACTACGGGGCATAACATGGTTCAGGTAACGTGGTATAAATTCGGATTTCTCATCGCTGGTCTCCCTATGCAAGACTTATGCTCCAGCACTTGCCCCAAAAATCATGTATACGGTTCGTTTCTAGTTCCTATGTTTCGTCCGAACTGTCAAAGAATAGATAAGCTGGCTGATAATACAGGCTCTTTTATGCAACAACGCTGTGCACGATATCGCTGCGTCACGTGTCCGACTTTTCCAACGCCAGCATGATGCTACCTATGGTCATAAAATACCATCCTAGGACAAAACTAATACTCCGATTGCCAATGCTAATTTACAAACCACCAAATGTAATATAGCCACACATTTAACATGCATATATTCATCACAGCTTGCGGAATGGTTCAACACCCAGGGTGGGCGTCTCCACCACCTGATGAGTAGGCACACCTTCGGCTCTGCGCCTTTCGAAGAAGTTCTGACATTCTACAATCAGGAGAGACCATTCAGAAAGAGCTCTGCCAGCGTACTTGCCGGGTCCGAAAGCTGGACCCTCAAGTTTTAACGGGCCATTTTCTTGGTCATCATTGAGAGGAGAGATCTTCTCGAGAAGCGTCCGGGCGGGGAGAGGCAGCTTCGGTGGATAAAGGATTCTCTCCCTGCCAGCGGGGTTATTTTCGGGATCGATGTATTCAAGAGAGAATTTGAAGGAAAGACTTCGGTAATGAAGAATTGGCTCTGCAGGTCTGTCCACAGGAGCCTTGGGTGGCCCTAGACGCGCTTGGACCTGATCTAATTTTGATCTTTCCCCGGGCTCGTCTCTTCCCGGTACAGGGCTTGGTCGAGTACCGTTCAATCTCATCTTCAATTCTTCTGAATTCCTCTTGCTACGATCTTTGGGCGTGTTTGACGATGGTATGATGCTCTTGAGCAAGTTCCATCGCTTCTTGCCACCGTCAAACGATCGATCCGGATCCTGAGTACCATTGGCTAGCTGATTTGTATCCTTGTGAGCAAAAGGGTCTCGTGAGCTATGCCTCTCGTATGGGTTCGCTTTTGAGGTCGTTGTAGTAGACAGAATGCCATCAAAAGAAAGGAACATGCCGCTGGGGGCTGGCTGGACGTCATCTCTAACAATATAAAGTCGACGTCCAGGCGCTGGACTGCATGCTGCGGTAGAAGGAGCAGCAAGGGAATGCTTCTCGGCGTTCTCTTTGAGGTAGAGGAAGTGTCTCCATGTTCTGTGTAACCGCTCCGTCAAGGTCTTCAGTATCACTGCATCTAGGTCCGGATTGTTCCCATCCGGTCTCGCAAGTCTCCAGACAAGCAATCGCATATAGAAAGCCCGCACCATTGGACACCAATGACAGAATTGATTCTGGAAAACATTTCCACTTAATAACCAATCCATGCAGATCTCACGCTTTCGATCCTCATCAGAGGTAATTGCTCCCCACATGCTGTAAAGGAATGAGCACAGCCGGACTTCAGTCATAGTATTTTGGCTTTGTAACATGCGTTTGCATACGTCAAGCCAGAAGGGCCAGTCAATGGCGGTCATCACGGACGATTGGTAGTATCGGGTTAAGATGGGGATAACCTCCTCAAGGAGGTCGCAGAGGGTGAAGCATGCATTGTGATCGAAGACTGACGTTTTTCGTGCCGCAGCTTTGAGAAGGTTGCAGAAAGACTGCGCGAAGAGGGACTGCGCCTTGTCCACCATGGTTGCAGAGCCAGATAAGCAGTCTCTCAAGAGCATGATAAGACGGTTCTCGGCCATTGACCTTATTGCTCCATTGAGTGGAAGCGACAACATTGCAGCTGTTGCATCAGCCTCTCCAAGCATATCGTCGAATGTGATAGGTGAAGGCCCAATGATCTGATCAATCGGTGGTGAGCGATTCGAATGTTGCATTGTAGAATCCAAAATAGTAAGAATTTGGGCCTGCACCAATATCCATCCAGGTGCAGCTATCGTCTCCTCTGGGGACGCATCATCTGGGAGAAAGCGGCAGAGCAAGTCTGTGTAGAATTTTGCAAAAATAAAGAAAAGATCCGTATCCCGCCCTGCCCATCTTCCAACCCAAGGTCCATGCCATGATATGTAAGCCGTGGCGATAGGTACTTGAGGTCGTGTGCGCAAATAGCTCGTCATAGGTCGTAAAGCTTTAAACCTTAGCGGGTGTAGAGATTGAGGAAAATTAGAAGAGATTCTGTCCAATGCGACGGGATCCAACGCCGCTTCTTTTCGCAGTCCATGGCCTACCAAAACACGACGCATGGTTTCCGGAGGCGTCGCCCAAAGCCGCACTAATATGTCTGCTACACCATCACAATAAAAGAAAGCATATGCTGTGGCTCTCCCACAAAAGGCCACGACAGACGCGGGGACACTGCGATTCGACATTTTATTGACTACGTAAGCCATTTGCGCTAAAAGGTTTTGGGTGAAAGTATTCTTAACATTATGGTAGACAGAATCTATCAAGAAATCTGAGGACATTGTCATAGTCGACCCTAAGGATGTCGTAGAGCGAGATTTGATTGAAGCCCGTGGAGTCTTTCCAGATTTGGCGGTGGCAGTAAGGGCAGGTAAGGTCCATTCGGGTCTCACCATGAGGGCTGTGACAGCCTCCAGTATTGCAGGTCGGTCATTCCCAGATACTGACTCGCCATGTCTGCCGTTGAGCATCTCCAAGAGGCCTGTCCACCATTTATTGAGGATAACCGTTCTTCGGTCCAGATCTTCTGGCCTCAGCGACAATGTCGATGGGTGTTCGGCGTAGGTTCTCAGGAAGGGTAGAAGCACAGAGCGAACAACGGCAGTTTTGAGCGTACTCGGCCGAGATTGAAACTTCTGATATTCTCCATCAACGCCTCGAAACACGCCCCACAATGGATCCTTCTTTCGTGGCGATTCCGCTGTCAGAACTTGCAAACGGTCAAGTGACTTTACACTGGGCACGGGGGGGTTGCTCAAATCGGAAGATTTGTGATTCAATGACGGCAGCTTGTCGGTCGAAAAGGACGTGGGAATAGGTGGTACTGAAGGGGTATCAATACTTGAACTTTTGCCTAGTAGAGTGCTAAGCGGTCGCCTCGACTTCCTGCCTAGTAAGCTGTTCTTCCTAGAGGGTACTTTGACTTGGCCGTTTCCGTAGCCATTGTAGGTAGCATGAGGTATCTGCACTTCTCCTGGATAGTTGTTTTCTGTATCGACGGCCGCATCTGTCTCCCGACGAGAGCGTCTCTTGCTTGGTGATGGGGAAGGTGAACGTGAGGACGATATCCACGGCCGTCGAGCAAAATTAGATATTGACCCAGAGACTGAACGTGTCTTACGCTCACGATCGTTGGTGAGTCCATTCCTACGAGGCTTGGACTCAAGTGTGAGGTCTTCTGTAGAGTCGTCGGGACCAACGGTAAATTGAGATAACGTGAATTGAGGCGCCCGTTCCACTTGGGTGGATAGGCGTTTGAATGAGCTAAGTCGTCTCAAGGATCTTTTCGCCTTGAGGCGAGTCTCCGAGGTTTGCTCTGAGTTATACTGCCTGGCCACCTTTCCTTGCATATTTGCCAATACATTCTCGGAGAAGCTGCGGTTGAGGGGACTATTTCTCTGGGGCAAAGCATTGAGGACAGGCTCGTTGGCAAGTTGGGTGTAGCTGGCTGCGCGAGTGATCATGGGGTTGGGACCGCCATCATCTGCCCCACGTTTGGCCGAAGCAGCACTGGAGGCCGCATCAGGGTTGTTTGGGCCATTTGACATTCTAACCCAAGTCCGGATCAGTCCCCTGAACAATGCATTCACTCAGGGTCGTAGCGGTTGACAGATGTTGCAATTCTCACAACAGTGCGCGCCTGGCAGGCCGCCGAAAGAGAGACAATATCGTCTGTGGTATTGGGTCATGCTAATGGCAGGTAACGGAATGCCAAGTTGGAGGTTGGTATATTCGGTCAACGATGGGGGACAGTCGGTGGATCTGGCATATGAGGCAAGAAACAAGGCTGTGCAAGTTAGCTACATGGAAGTATAAGGTGTAAACACGAAAAAAAAAGATGATAACAAAGAACGAGTCAATGTCGCGTAGTGATGAACGAATAATAGAACGAGAAGGTATCGAGAACGACAGTGGGTAAGGTAGGTAGGTATGGCTGGGCCCGGTGATTGTGAATTGGAAGTTTCTGAGACGCAGCTTTTTCGATAAGGGAAAGTTTCTCGCTGACGGGAAGATTGAGCCGTTGGCGGATTGGCTCTCCCTCCGCCCGTCCATATTTAGCCGGGGATAGCCCCTTCAATTACTGGCGTGGCAAGACGTTTAATTACGACCTACGAATCCAGTGCAGCTCCAGTACTATTGTATCATCCTACACAACGCTTACCGATCTTGCGTGATCCTCTATCGATTCTGCTCCACATCTGTACCACTAAACCCTGGAAAACACCGAAAGGGTCGTAAACATTGCAGCCACGAAGCCACGTCAGAAAGACTACTGCCTACTTCGCAGATCCCACCAATACAATCCAGTATCTGCACAGCACGCTGATATCAGGGGGCATCGGGGGGTTTATCTCCTTCTACACCAAGCTTTTGTGCTTTCTTKAACAACATAGCTTCGCATCTTATTCTGCCTACAGCATGGCCGTTAAGATCATCTTTGCCATTACAAAGGACGCCCATTCCAAACCCTATCAGACCGTATTGCTTTGATGACAAATCCGCTGCGTCTCATCATGCTGCCGACCCTGCCTTCTTCCTTAGCGACATATCTGGCCGCACCAACCGCTTCAAACCCAACCAAGGCGTGTTGACGGGACTCTCTGGCCCGGTGTAGAGGAACACATCGTACAGAAAAGCCCCGAAACTACACCCAAGGAAAGACGCAACAATAGGCACCCAGAAGTAATAATTTCCAGCAGTCCAGACTTCGGGACCGTATCCAAGGATGTAAGACATCAATCGAGGACCAAAGTCTCGGGCTAGGTTGATCGCGTAGCCAGTCTCGACACCAAAGCAAGCTCCCAGACCAAATATCAGGAAGAAGAGGGCCAAAGGAAACAATGGACCTGCTCCAGTCTTGCCCATGGCTCCTGGGTTTGAATCATCCTTCAGTGCAAAGATGACAAACATTAGCAGAGTCGAAGTAATGAACTCGGAGAAGAATTGGCTGGCTTTCGTCAAGTAAGGCTGTGGGTATGTGCAAAACACCCCTGCTGTAGCTGTTTTCGATGGGGGAACCGTGCGGATTCCATGACCCTCGTAATTGTTAATTGCGTTGACATAGTTGGCGTATACCACACCAGCAGCGACGAAGCCGCCGAGGAATTGAGCCACGAGATAGACAGGGAATCTTCTCCACGGTAGCCCGCGATATAGACAGAAGCAGAATGTTATGGCTGGGTTCAAGAACCCTCCACTATCGCCTGCAACGTAGATGCCTAGCATGACTCCCAGGCCCCATCTATATTCATGATTAGAACCAAAAATGTTCGGTCATGGCTACTGCGGTGGCTGTCTACTAACCCCCATGAGATGGACTGGTAATTTCCATATCCATCTCCTCCTGGCGCTGCCGTATTGCCAGCACTGAGGACTACCTGAGCCACTGAACCATCTCCAAACATGACCATGATGAATACGCCGAAGAATTCGGCAAATGGCTCTCGAAGAGCCAGCTTGATACGACTCCATAGCAGCTCGTGATGCTCTAAGTCTTCATGTTCATTATCAATTGGAGCATCTGGGTGCAAGCCAAGTTTGGATCTGACAGAAGAGAGTGTTTCGCCCCTACTGCGAGGCTTTGCTTGCTGAGAAGGCTTGGGATTGCTCTCTTTATAACCTTCTTCCTGCAGAGCTTCTGTTTTAGCGTTGCTCAGCCAGTCATGATTTGCTGAATTGATTGGAGCTGCTGCCATTCTTATAGCTCAGAAGCTGTCCGCATAGACAACCTTCCATTCGGAAATGGGGAAAGTGTCAGGAGAGACAGCTAATTGTACCCATTATCACATGGCACCATTGTCTGGCAGAAGCTGTCAGCTTGACGTAATTGGTCTCCCGAGTATGCGGGGAATTCTATGTAGTACAGCAGAACGCCGGCAAATAGCGCTACAACCCGTTGAGACATAAAAGGATGTAATGCGGTATTACCGAGGTTCTACACGGAAATAGATCGGATCGACGAAAATGCCTTTGGCTTTATGAGTGGTCCGGCATTTGCTTGATGGAAAAGAGCAATTGGGCAACCAAGGCAGAGCCAAGAAATAGCTACTGACATCTGAAGCTACACTGTACATATTATACCGCATAAAGATTGATTAGAACCTCTATCATTGTCATGGTCTCTATTGGTTAGCAACCCTGTATATTGGAGGAATTCGGCGGAAAATGACCCCCTCGAATGCTTTGAGGGTATTCATTTGCGCGGTATTTGGTCACTGACTCCAGCTGTCCGGCGAACACTAGCACAAACAAAGACACTGCTTGAGCATCTTATTCAAACACTGAGTGTGCCCTGAGTGACAAGGCACTGGAAGCTTTCCATTGCAAAAACCGACGTCACTCACCCAGCAGCTCCAACTCAGTGCGTAAACAACTCGTATAGGATCCACCAAAGTCTTTCGTTGTTGAGACTGTATATTTACATGTCTAATGAGCTGGTTTCTCTTCATCATCTTCTAACTCTTCAAACCAATCTGACCAATCTTCCCCACCAACAGCAGCATCCCCACCCTCATTTCCCTCAACCTCCACTTGCTGGGCCTCATAAGCCTTCAAGTCATTGGCGATATCCCCGTCTTCAGGTGACTTTGGTGCTTTTGGTGAGGAGAATTTCTGCACATGGCCTTCTGCGTCTGATGGCTTTACGGGAGGTAATTTGTAGGCCTTGAGCTCTCTAATGTACAGATCCTGGACGAGATCGGCTTCAGATAAAACGGTCAGTAGATTTCGATCGAAAGTAGGAATAGGCATAGTGGGAGACATACCTCGCAACGCGGCTGTAGGAGCAAGAAATGTTCGCCGCTGAACAGCTTGTTGCCGGACCCCGCGGGTCAGTGCCGGGCGCTTTGGGGCGTTAGGAGCGCTCAGTATCTTGGGCTATATGAATTGGACCTACCAAAGCCTTGAATGACTGCAACATCTTGAAAAGGGCGTTGTGTGACCTCAAGCTCGACACGGTGGAAGAGGTGTCGCCAAATCAGGAGTGAAGAGGCTCAAACTCAACACTATAATAGCGCGCGCCCTACCACGCTAGCACGCCTTAACTGTAACCCAACCTGAGTCACCTATTCCTTCTATTTCATTCCACTCCCAGCCATCTCCACCTTCTCTCCTCAACAGCACTGCTTCCACCAAGTCAACGCTCAACCTCCGAAAATCAGCAGTTGCTGGTCAGCTCCATTTTCGCACGGTTGCGCTCGGTATGTTTGACTAGTTCTATCTGTGGGAAACTGATTCGGATTCCACGGACGCCTTCGTTGGTAGAACGCGGTTGAATGCGGAGCAGTCGCTGTTATCACTCAACACCCTCTCAAAGTCGTCAAGCTGTATTCTCCACTCTTCATCAGTGTGTGCGCTGCCAGACACAACCTCAGCAAGACATCCAAGGGTGTCAAAAAGCGGACGACTGAGCGCTTCCAGAAGCAAGTGCTCGCTAAGAAGCGAGGTCGGACCCAGAAGCAGGCAAATACTCAGAAAGAAGAACTCATCTTCAAGATGGCGACTGCAACGTCGGCTCAAGAGCAATGGAAGCAGAATCTCAATATGCACATGATGTGTAGAGAGTGCAAAGAATACCCGCCCAACCTTGTCGAGGAGTTTGCTAGTGGAGACATGGTGTGCGGCTCTTGTGGACTGGTACTTGGAGATAGGATCGTGGATACTCGTTCGGAGTGGCGAACCTTCTCTAATGATGATCAAGGCAGCGATGACCCTTCTCGTGTTGGAGATGGCGCAAATCCTTTACTCAACGGTTCCCAGCTACAGACTACTATCGCGTTCAGTGATGGTGCGAATGCACGGAGCCGCGATCTACACCGAGCCCAGAACAAATCAACTCATGATAAGTCCACTAAGACTCTATTGGCTGCATACAAGGAACTTGGTGCGCTCTGTGACTCGATGCATATTCAATCAAATATCTCGAACTATGCAAAGCAGCTGTTCAAGCAGGTCCACGATGCTGGAGTATTCCGGGGCAAGTCTCAAGAGACGATCATAGCTGGATGCCTTTTCATTGCCTGCCGGCAGATGGGAGTGCCACGAACCTTCCGTGAGATCTTTGCCGTGACGAAAGTCTCGAAAGCCGAGATCGGACGGATCTTCAAGGTCCTGGAGAAGTTCTTTGCTCAGCAGAACGTGGAGAGGCAGACTAAACTTGAAAGTACGGGCGGTAAGTTCATGTTGCTGGGCAGGCGTATGTTGTTCTGCCTTGCTAACATAACGTTTGAAAGGCTCCGGCCCTGCTAACGACGACTACAAAAATACTCAATCTACAGATCCCACGACCCTCTGCGATCGTTACTGTGCTCAGCTGGATCTCAAATTTGCCATCTCTAAGATCGCACAAGAGATTGCCACGAAGACGGACAAAGTCGGCTCTCTTGCCGGTCGATCCCCTCTGTCTATCGCAGCAGCATGTATATACATGGCGTCGCACCTCATGGGGCAGCCTAAAACACCCAAGGACATCTCCGCCGTGGCGGGTGTCAGTGATGGCACTATCCGTAATGCCTACAAGCTCGTCTACCCAAAGCGTGAGGAGCTAATTGATCCCGCTTGGCTTGGGGAGGGAAAGGGTGATCTTGCTCTATTGCCTACCGCCTAGGTGCTCAAGGTCCAGATGGCAATTTTACAATGCATTCTTCGCCCAGGCGTGTTGTCCAATCCGTTCGCTCGGTTTTGCTCTTATTGACGTCCCACAGAATGGTCTATGGACATGGAGACCATATATCATGCTGTCGACTCATCTATCTGCGAATGATTTATGTTAGCGAGGCGTCTGATGATTGCGGTTGATAATGAAGGGTGGTCATCAGATCAAAAAAACTCGTTGGTGGTTTAGTTCTTGTGCTTGAAAATGCAAGACGCTCATACGGCGAAAAGATCAAACAATCGGTGGTTAAATACTCACGGTTAATAATGGATAGCCGTCATAGAATCAAGAGAGTAATCGCGAGCTCTTAATCAAACAAAGTGTACGTTCAATGCATGCAATAGACGATAGAACATAACTATAGTCAACAATTATATCACTCATTTTTACCACAGGTTCTTTCGAGGTCCAAATAGTTGAATCATACAATGCCTTTTAAACTGCTAATTCTACAGCGCTTGCCAACCAGTTCACTGAACCCGAAAACCATACATAGGGTATCTAAAGTCACACAGCCGCGAGCAGAACATACAAACACGCACCTTTGTTGCAAAGGTGCCCTAGGCTTCGAGTTCACCCTCCTCCACGTCATCCTCTAGTCTAGGACTGACAAGACCTCCCCCATCGATCTCCTCCATCACAGGCGCAGTAGTCCCGTTCATATGAACCTGCTCCGAACGCTGAGCGCCCCCAGTATCGTTAGACGGAGCTGAACCTTGGGTCTGCTCGGGTGGGGAGGAAGCAAGATCAAAGTGAGCCGTGTCGTCGTCGAGTCGCTGCCTCTTCCTTGGACTGTCATGTCCATTTGACTCGTACTCAGCACCGTTTGCCATGGATTCTTGGGCTGTCCCTCCTCCGTCTTCAAGGCTTCTCTTCGCACCCCTACCATCTGTGCCCTGGCTACTAAGAGGTGAGCCGAGCATGCCGTCTATAGTGGCAGGACTTCGACCATCATCCATTTTAAGCCCCATGGCTCTTGTTTTGTCATCCCACTCCTCTGCTGTTAAGAGCGTATGCTCGTACATTCCGGTCTCCCTGCCGGCTTTTGATGGAATACCCTCGTAAATATCCGCCATGTAGTTGCACGCTTTTCGAATATCGTTGATCTTAACGTCAATCACTTCCCACCATGGCCTTCCTTGCTCATCGTCGGGGAAAGAGACATGACAATGCTTCGCCGCTGCGTAGAGAGCGCTTGTAGCAATGGTTCGGCTGGGAAAGAGTAGGCATAGCGTGGTGAGGCAGCTATCGTTCAAGAAGGCCCAGGCGGCATTCCTAAGTCTTTTGTTGTTCTCTTCTCCAAAGAATACCAGGAATTCAAATAGGGCTTTGTATGGCGGTTCCAGGCTCAAGTCAAAGCAGATGGCCTCCAGCATCACGTCTTCATTGTAGAGAATGACATCTCGCCATCGCCAGTACTCCTTATCCTGTTCATCAACGACCTTGTGCGGATCCTTCTGCGCGACCCTTACACAGGCGATCACCAGCTCTTTCATCTTTCTACAATTCTCTTCGACTTTGGTGGCTAGGAACAAGCTTGTAGCGCCGACTTCGTAGTGGTGAAAGCCCGGCCGGCCGGGAGCACTCTGCATTATGTGCCGCATGTAAAAGCGATGAAGGAATACTGAAGCCGTTGCAAGCGTGATCTGGGGTAGCTTCAACATGATGCCGACTTGGAGGATGAAGTTCACGCCTTTGCTGCGGAACTCACGTTCCTTCTCTTGGGTAAGTCCATCCAGGATAGAGGGAGTCCGTTGAAGCTCAGCCTCAGTGAACAGCCAGTGCGTTTCTGCGATCTGGAGGATCTCGCTGGGGAGAGCTGGGGGTTGGCGTAGTGGAATGTCCATCTCAGTGGGGATTGGCATCACGGGACAATCCTGGAACTGAGACCTTCCCAAATAAGTGTTTATCGAAAAACAAAGCTTGTAGACGGGACCTTCAACACGCAGAACTCTGTTATTAAGATGTTAGAAGATTAAGTAGCCTTGAGGGAAAGTTGCCTTCAAGTTGGAAGGTCTGAGGCGTTGCCGGCGAATTCATGGACGGCTAGAAGCTCGACCGTAGTATGCTTTAAAGTGAATAGCGTTGATACAATTGATACTAGACAATTGAGTGAACTCAGAGGTGATATTCGCATTAGGAAAAGGTTACAATACACAATACACTAGCGCTCAGTCAATAATACTTCTATATCTCGACAATGACACGGTCGATTATTCCACCATACAATAAGAACTCAACTACTTGTATCTGTATTGCACCTCTCACTTCAAAACATTTCGAAGTCTATCTTCAATAATATCTTAAAACTCATACCAGCAAAACGAAGAAATGTCTCCTCGTACTGACTCATATCTGTCTCTCTGCTTGGAGCAGGCTTCTAAGTCTTCGCTTCATTACCGTCATGGTTGTATTATCGTCCGTGGTGGTAAGGTCATCGGGCAAGGTTATAATGATCATCGCCCTGGCTTCAGCGGTTGTGTAACCTTGAAGTCAGGGAGGCTGGCTTGTGGCGCTTCTAACAGCCCAGCGCTCCTAGCCCTTAAACTCGGTAAATCCAAGTCCAAGCCCAAGTCAAAGCAGTCTTGTTGCAGTAAGAGTACTGTCGCCATGGACCTGGCTTCAGCGGACACCAGTGAATTTACAGATGGTTGTCTGGCAAACAGTCCACTTTCTATGCATAGTGAGATGATGGCCATTCAGTCTGCGCTCTCTCTGTCTTCAAACACGGCTTCTTATGGCTCTGCCCGTAGTTCTGCGTTGTTRCAAAAACCYGGGTTATCTAAATTATCGGGTCGAGGTAAACGAGAGTCACGGCTACGAAACCTCATATCGTACGTCGACACTATCTGTGACGAGGCGCTCGCAGCCAAAGCCTCAAAGACGCCGGCTGGCATACAATATGGTGGCGAATCACGGGTTCAACCGTCTTGTGTTGAACCATCTGCATCTCAATGCGGTCAAGCAGAACAACCAGGACTCCAACAACAAGGAGGAGGAGGGGAAGGAGAAGGAGAGGGATGCACCGCAGTGTATGGTGAAAAGTACGGCGTCAGATTGGAAGGAACGTCAGTATGCTCAGTATCGCGAGTATGAACTCCGTCGTGAGGTTCCACGTCGCCCAGAACACATGGCACAACCACCACAAGTACAACATGAGCCATCTCAGCCTTCTCTTGGCCCGGCTAATGATCATTCACCGAACGACCCGAACCCACGTCCCGTAGTAAGTATAGATCAGACTCGTCATATGGCCGCTGCAACCCAAAGTGCTCTCAAACTCAAGTCATTGCACCAAAAGGTGAACGAAATATCCCTTTGGATGCACGAAAACAACAGCTAAATAAGAAGTAGTCTCACAGCAACCATGAACCAGCAAAAAATCATCTCAAATCTTCGCCCACAACTCTCGTCCCACAGAGCCTCTCAACAGCCAACTCCCAAAAGATCCGGGACCGCACAAAAGATCCCCGCCTAAAAGGCTCCGACCTCTACGTCGCCCGACTTTGCTGGAAACAGACTAGCACCAACAGCCCACGCGAGGCTATCAAGCTAAATCCACCCACTTCCAGCACCACCCCCCCACCACCACCATCAACAGGCTCCCTCCACGACGAACTCCGCTGCCCCCACAAATCATCCAAGCCCAATCCCCCAATCCAACCCTCGCAGTCTTCTCCTCCCCCAAAACAACCAACAGCAACCCAATCCCGCCCCTGCTACCGCTGCATCTCCTATATGCATTCCGCAGGGATCAAGCGCGTTTTCTGGACGAATGCAAAAGGGGAGTGGGAGGGCGCTAAGGTGCGGGAATTGGTGGATGCTTTGGAGAGTGGAGAAGGGGAGGGGGAGGAGGGGAAGGTTAGGAGTCTTTTTGTAACGAAGCATGAGGTTTTGATGTTGAAGCGGGGGATGGGGTCGTAGAGACTTCGGGTGAGGCGGTTTGGGCTGGATCATTCTGTTTGTTTGTGGGATTATGTGTCTGTATACTATGCAATAGAAATCCAGGTATCCTAAACACTTTCCATACCATGCGGACTTGTTAGATGTTTATCCTCTGTCCTTCATATCGCTCATCCATCCATTTATTCACCCCCTCACTCATACACACCCCAAACTCTCGTCCCCCCCCCCCCTTTTCCCCCATAGAAGTCACACACCTACCTACCTACCTCCCTACCATACTCATCTCCAAACCGCTCCCCCCTAACCAGAAACTCACATTTCAAAACAAATGACCTTAATCCATCCAGCTTCTCCACGTCAAACACAACTTATTCTGTATGATGGGACGTATCATCATTTAGCTAATCTGCTTTCTTTGGTTAACTATCTATTTAATTGAATTTTTTTCTTTTTTTGGTAATCCGTGAATAGGCCCCATCTCTCTATCACCCATCCCATAGATAAACAAATGAAAGCCTAAGAAGCGTATTCCCCATAGAAGGATACATACAGGAGCAGAGGGCAGATAGCCATAGAACCAAAGATACAAGCAGGCGCGTAAATCTGTTTTCTCCTCCTATGCATAGCGGCAGTGGATGGATGAATGGGGTGGAGGGGAGGGGAGGGGGGAGGGAGGAGGGAGGTATGGTAGGGAGATCGACAGACAGACACTAAATGCAGAGACAAGGGGTAGGCACGAAGATCAGGTTACAGATTCATACCACATACTGTAGAGAAGTGATTATACGGAGACTGTCATATCACACATGTAAAGGTCAAGTTCGTGTAAGATACGTATTTGATTGTTTTGGCTCTTGCCTTTATTTATTTCTTTTAAAACAACATAGAGGTGACAAAAAACCTAATTACCACGTTCTCGTCTGTACACGCAAGTTGTATTACCGAGCTCTCCACCCTTGCGGGCCCAGAGTCTAAGGCTCAGGCTCAGGGGCTCATATCCAATCGACACAGACCCTTCAAGTCGCGCTCATCAATGATTATGTCGGCACCCACACCCATCCCACTGGCGCCAGCTGTGCCGCAATGAAAAAATAAAAGCACAGGTTATGCTGTTTGATTAAGGAGAGACATGAATGTAGTAACCTTTTATTTCGTTCCTTCCCCCTTTTTCTCCTCCTACTCCATTCTACGCTAGGCTGTCCGCTTATGCGAGAGCAAACAAGCCAGCAGCACCAAGGACCACAGACAGGAGCACGCTCGAGCTTCCAGTCCGGACGGCCGCACCCTTGAATGGCACAATGCTGCCAGTCGCGGATGGGACAGGGGGCACTGCACTGCCCGTACCAGGAATACCTGGCGCTGGAGCGGGAGCACCAGTGGCAGCGGCTTGGTTGGGAGCTGGCGTGCCGGCGACGATGCCAACTGATGATGGACCAGTGGCAATGGCCACTTGAGGCAGGGTGACTTGGGTGTTGAGGAGGGAGGTGGTCGTGCAGCCTGCAGGCATAGCAGTGGGAGCTTGGACTTGCCCATCGCTGATTTGGGTGGCGGCGGCTGCGGGGCAGGGAATGGTGATGGTCGTAGAGATGGAAATGGTGGTTGCGCTAAGGGGAGCGACCTGAGGAGCCGGCGCTGGGGTGACTGATGAGGCAACGGCTGGGACAACTGGGGCAGAGGTGCCTGCGGGCGCTGGAACGACTGGAGCAACAGTTGGGGCTGGTGAGCCAGCTGGAAGGGGTACCGATGTGGCGACCTGCACTGCGGAAAGGGGCGCCGATGAGCCAACCTGAACTGGGGCAACTGGGGCCGAAGATGACGCAGCTGGTGTTGGGACGAGAGTGATAGTCGATGGGACAGCAGTGACGATGGCAGGGTGGGCTGGGACGTGGGGAGCGCAAATACCGGCGTATAGGGACATGGCTGATTGTTGTTGGGCTTGGTCAGCCTCCCAGGCGCTGATACATTCGTAAACGTTCTGGGTAAAGGTGTCATCCTTGCAGTAACAGTCGTAGTCGGAGTTATCCTTGCACTTGGTCACGGTAACCCACGTGTTAATACAGCTGGGGAGGACTGAAGGCGCAGCTGGTGGAGGTGGAGATGACGATGACGATGCCGGAGGTGCAGGGGCGACGCTCGAGGCGATCTGAGCGGGAGGTGCAGCAGGTGCGCTGCTTGTGGCGACCTGGGCTGGAGGAAGAGCAGGAGCGCTTGTCGCAGGAGGTGCTACGCATTTGGTGCAGATCGTAGAGGTCGAAGTAAGGACAACGGTCGAGATCGAGGTTGTGACCTGCTGAGAGGGCACGCCATTGGATGTGACGGTGTTCGTGACTGGGCAGCTTGTGATGGTGGTGTAAACACTGTACCCAATGTTAGATACAACCATTCTCTCAAGAGATTTGTAAAACTTACACCTCGGTTGTGACTACTTCTTGAGTAGTTCCTGGAGGAGGAGCTGGTGCACCAGTGGTGGCGACCTGGGAGGGTGGTGGTGGTGCTGGAGATCCTGATGGAGGTGGTGCCGGAGACCCTGAGGGTGGTGGTGGTGCTGGGGACCCTGATGGAGGTGGTGCCGGGGAGCCTGAGGGAGGTGGTGGAGCTGGAGACCCTGGTGGTGGAGCTGCTTTAGTGGTGGTACCAACCTGGGAGGGTGGGGGCGCTGGGGACCCTG
>KE598621.1:490872-513924 GCA_000444155.1 Cladonia macilenta KoLRI003786 | reverse complement strand
GACCCTGGTGGTGGAGCTGCTTTAGTGGTGGTACCAACCTGGGAGGGTGGGGGCGCTGGGGACCCTGAGGAAGGTGGTGGGGGAGGAGCGCTCGTTTGGGTGTGGACTGGTGCAATGCACTTGGTGCAGATGGTCTTGGTGCTCGTAACTAGAATGGTTGATACTTGCGTAGTAACCTGGACAGAGGCGACACCGGCCTGGGTCACAGTGCTGCTCACTGGGCAGCTAGTGACAGTAGTGTAAACAATCTCACTGGTGTAAACCTTGACGGTGGATTCAGCAGGAGGGCTGGTAGTGGCAACCTGAGATGGAGCGCTGGTGGTGGCGACCTGGGATGGCGTGGCTGGTGGTGAAGATCCAGCGGGTGCCGATGGCGAGGCCGGTGGTGAAGATCCAGCGGGCGCCGATGGCGAAGGTGCTGGAGCAGTACTGGCCGGAGCTGATGGTGTGTTTTGTGGAGCAGTTCCTGCAGGTGCAGAGTTTGAAGGACTCCCGGTTGGGTACGGTGGTGCAGCTGGGGAGCTAGGAGCACTTGGTGAAGTAGGGGGAAATGATGGTCCTGCAGAGGAAGCGACCTGCGAGGGCGTAGATTGAGCGGGGCTTGATGGAGCACTCTGAGCGGGGCTTGACGGAGCACTCTGGGCTGGGCTGGTTGACGACTGCTGCTGAGGAGCAGAAGAAGATTGCTGTCCAGGTGAGCAATTAAAGGCAATGCTGTGAATACCAATGTTGCAAGAGCTCTGCTTGGAACCTTGGGGCAGTTGGCACTTGACGGAACTGGAGCCACCGCATTGGGTGTTTTGAATGCTGTTAACACTGCTGGCGGAGCATGACTTGGTGTATGAGCAAGTCTGGCTGGAACCTTCATAGCTGTGAACGAACTCGACCTCGGTGTCGACATCGACGGAGAGCTGGATGTTGGTGATAGATGCCTTCTGGCCTGGAATAGAACCGCCGCAAGAGAGACTTGGACCGCTTCCTACGCTGGCTTGTCCTTGAAGACATTTCGACTAATTGATCGTCAACACTAATTTCTGACTAAAATTAAGGATACTGCTCACATTTGAGCCTTGAGAACCACCTCGGGGGAAGAGGTCTCGCTTGCTTTTACCACCGAAGGTACCGTAACTGAGCCCTTGGAGATCCATTCCGCCATAGCTGGAGCAGCTACCCTCTGGAATGCTGGCCTGGGTCAAGTCATAGCCTGACTTTTGCTGGTCATTGCATTGGTTAGATGCGCTCGAGCAAGACGGCAGCGAGCCACAGTCATTGAAGTTAAGACCCCCCTACATACATTATGTCAGTCAAGGTCTTTGATGGTCTTTGGTTAATGTCCTTACGTTGGCTGCAGCCTGCTGGACAGCCACGAGGGCAAGGAAAGCAGCGACTGCTGTAGACCGCATGATGACGGTATTAACTGTAGTAGAGAATATAATGTGCTATCTCGATAGCAAGCGAGTGATATGATTAAGTGTACTGTAAAAGAACGAACAATAGTCAAGGAAGCGAGTGACTTGACTACTGATGCAAGAAAATAGGACGACAACAACACAGAAACCTGGAGAACAGAAGAGAGGAATTGCATGAACGGGGTGAGGGAACAGATATAACAGTGTTATGTGTATGGGGTCATGCCCAATCGGGCCTGGTTGGAGGGGCATTGTGGCCTGGTAAGGAGGTCTTGTTCGGCCCAATAAACGGATCACTTCTCATTTCCCCCTGGTGTTGTCTCATGGTTCTTGGCTAGACATACCGCTGGAAGGATTGCGGTGGTGGTAGGACAAGGAGCTTCACTAAGCGGCGTCCTGAAACCCTGAGTCTTTTTCGGTGGTGAATATTTTTTGATACAACAACAGGGAAGCCATTCGGGAAAGCGACATGGGTATTGCCAGTTGGGAGAAAGACTAATGTGGGTAGTCAGCGCCAGTTGGTGCAGGTACATGGCGGTTCTCCGCACGCCGCAGGCATGTTGTGGATGATAAATGCTAGAGCCCGACGGGTGACCGTTGACGAGAGGCTCTAAATGCAGCGGGCGTCACGCTAGAGCTTGTACGAAAGGAGTATAGCATGGTACCGTAAAGGCCTCCCCTGTTTCAAGTTAACATTTTGGGGGGTTTGGTCGGTTTGGTCGGGTAGGATGTCTGGCCATCCTTCATCCTTGGGGGATGGGGCCAGGGGTGACCTCGGCACTCTGTAATTTTACTGGACTCCGAGGCATCCGTAACGAAGCGCCCGCTAAGTGCCCGCTGCACCTAAGATTAGATTTCCCCGCCACCGACGACTGCTGCATCTTATTCTATTGCAGCCATTCATCAAACCATGGAAATTCCCCATTCACACACAAACGCTGAAGACTGGTACCATTTCTTATTCGTAGGCCACATGAAAGACCCACAAGGACCAAAAACGCACAAAGCGCTGGCCCCTTCTAATTCTGAGACCGCCATATTCCTGCCTAACCGTAATTGACTTGCTTTGCCGGTTGGCCTGAAACGTTGCTAATAGCGAATCGCCGCAACCCGCAACCCAGGCCGCTGAGGTAATACACCCGCCCATCGAGGACCGCCCAGAACTCCTGAACTCCCTCTCTGCACTCTTTGGTCAGCTTCCCAACCCCAACGCCCGCCGCACTACCTGTCACGCACAGCAAGTTCCTCCCCTTCGAGGAAAGTAAAGGAGTAGGAGTTGAGGTGTTCCTGAATAATCTGAAATACGAGGCACTTGACTGCCTTGCCATGCCACCCTCCAACCGAGTAATTGTGTGATCCACGGCTCGTTTACACGTCAGAGCGTGCCCCAATTAATCACGCATAACGGATTACTCGGGATACTGGACATATTTGATTACTTTGGACGGTGACTGTGTGATATTCCCGCTGCTCCACTGAAGACGGCAGAGGAAGCGTAATGCAACGCGGCCGGAGAGTTTGTTTTTCCAGAAGTAAGGTACGGGTCTTGACCCGTGTGTCCCTCGGATCATCGGATAGGTGCGCTTCATGCGCTTGCGGCTCATCACATAAATCAGCTGCATATGACAGCTGCAAAGTCTCGCCCACTGTAAAAAGGAGATTGTGATCATCGTGCATCGAGTTCCAGACAGCCAGGACGAGCTCCATCGCATGCACTACCTTGCCTAGTTAGACAGCAGAGTAGCATCGAGATGTGTCTCAGCACCTTTTTGAATTTGCTCCATGTGGCGTATGTTGATCCACCGTTTGACCCAAACATCAATTAGATTGAATTCAGTAAAGACGCCAAGCCTCTTTAGGTCTCGCATGTTTGGGGAAAGGGGCCTATTCCGGCTGCTGTCGGTAGCCTCGTGCACCCCCTGTCTTTTGATCGTCATCAGCAATACGTTGAGAACAGCCGTTCCTTCCTAGAAACAAACTCTCTCTACTCAGAAGTCGAGTCTTCAGACCAAGTTCCCCCTCAACGAATGCCTACTCAACCAACCACAAGAGCTCGTATTTGTCCTTACCACCCTCACTTTTGGCCTCTAGGATCATGCTTCGGTTTCAAGCACTGCACGCCCCTTTCCTGCCCCCTAGTAAACCCTGAAACCTCTGGGGACGCCTTTCGAGCTCGGTTAGCGATGCAAGAAACCCCCAGCTTTCGTATTCACCACTGGGCATTGTAGGAGCAAGGACCGGGTTCAGAGAACGAAGGAAGGATCAATTCCAGTACACGCTTCCACTCTCCTGGCTCGTCTAGAAACCGAAACCTGGCCAAGACCAAGACCCGTAGAGCCGTTCTAAGCGAAAGCGCTGCAAAGTTGCCAAGAAACAAAAGAATTAGGGGACTTTGATCAGAAGGCTACGATCCCAAGACAGCAACAGAAAACCGCGATGACAGCGACGACAGCGACTTGCTGCAAATGCATCGCTTGTGCACTCGCCTAATCAGTCCACTCCTTGAGATCTTGCGAGTTTGGCAAGACAGGAGCCATCATACACGCGACACAAGACTTCTCCTGGCGAGGAAAGCTAGTTGTCTCAGTGCTTACTCTTGCCATGTTGATTGGCAAGGTGGCTTGTGTTAAGAGCATAATCAACATGAGATGATTGGTATATCGCGAGAAAATGTGTAATGGTCTAGTACGGAGAATAAGAATTTGCGGAACAGTCGCTTGCTCGCCGCGCGTATCATCGTTATATCATACCCGGCCCTCACCGTTCAATCGGATCAATCGTGCTCACTTTATCATGAAGCTAGATCAGAATCTAAGCCTCCATGAGAAACTTAGTCTCAGCAGACTATACAGCTCGCTTGACTATCAAGTGGCGCCTTGCTCGGTTGCCTTTGCCACTTTTGCTCCGTCTGCCTCCTTCGTTTCCATTCCTGAATTTGTCTCATCTCTTGCTGGATGGAGCTTTCGCCGGGTAGCTCATCCATACTCACTTCTCTCACTTCGACGCCTACAGCTAATCAGCCCGCAGTGTGAGCGCTACTTAAGCCGGCATCGTCTCACCAGCCCTCTTTTTTTGCTCCTTCTCCCTAAAATCCTGGGCTAATGAACCCCCCTCTGCATACTGTGCACCACCTCTCTGCTGTTGTTCGGCTGCTCGAGAGTCCCTCATGCCGTCCTCAACTTGTCCAATAGGCGCACCAATTGGGGCGGTGGTCGTTGGTCGACCGTTGGAAGAAGTCGCTGAAGCATCTTCGTCAAGAGCTGCAACCTCAGCTTCCGTGAGCTGACGCTCTTTCTCAAGCCGAACCTCTCTACCACGCTTGTGACAGTACCAAAAGACGAAGAGAAGAACTTGTAACTTTGGTCAGCTAAGGAATCCTTTCGCAATGAAGTTGGGATGCAAGAAGAGGGACATAGCTCAGCGGGGCACCTACTGAACAAGGCAAGCGAATAAAGTACGTTCATGCCCAAGAATGCGGGGAATCGAATTTTGAGGAAATTCATAATGGCCTTAAGCATGCCGGCTACAGCGCCTGGCTTAGTGACCAGATCCTTCAGACTCGGTACTTTGATTTTGAGCCCTGCTTTTGACGCTGCACTGCCGGCCATGTTGGCATATTTCGAATTCAGACCATGCTTCTCAGCTGCGGCTGCAAGCATTTCCGGGCCAATAGACTTGGTCATCTTTGAGGGGAGTTGTTCCACGAGTTTCTGAATCCATGGTGGGAGGTGGGTGTAAGAGCGTTGTATCTGATCTTCCGAATTTGTGAGAAGGGATTCGAGGTCACCGTAGGCTGTGGGGACACCGTTCACTAGATCTTTGAGGACGAGGGTGAATCTGTTCGACATTAGTCCCATTCTCTATCGCACTTCTGCGACAAGAGTCTAAACATACTTGCGCATTAGCTCTTGAGATTCTTTGGAGATAGAGAAAACCCTATTGTTGACAGCTGCTAAATTTAGATCCTCAAGGACTGCTGCCATTTCCTCCTCTTCCTTCTTTGCTTCGGGATCCGATACAACACCATCCTCGTTTGGTTGAGCATCTGCTGCTTTTAAGCCTTCAGCAGCACTCATGAGATCTGTTGCTGTTCTTTCTTTATTCTTGCGCTTCGTGTCTCTACTATCTCTTCGTAGAAAGCTCCACGTGGATTTCTTCTTCTCCTTCTCTTTCCCTTTATCTTCTCCATAATCTATATAGTCGGGTTCCGCGGTGGTGAGTACGCCTTCAGGAGTGTCTGGAGCATCAGGGAGTGGTATGTTCTGAGAGCCATCGAAAAGAGCGATTTGTGCATTGTTGCCCTGAGTCTCGCCGACGACTGGTAGGTCTTGAGGGCGTTGAGGAAGAGGAGGAGCTGGGCGCTCTGGTAATTCGGGAGGAGTGCCTTCGCTTTCTATACGTGCAAGGAAGGCTTCATCTTCTTCGGTGAGGACTGGAGTCTCGATCGCCTCTGCTGTTTGAACTGGCGGTGTCTTGGATCTGTGGCTCTTGGATTTGAGATATTCCATCATCTTGACGGTTCTATTGAATAGGTGGGTTCTAGGAATGTTTGGTGCGAAAAGTGCAATGAAGATCAAGGAAGCGTTGCGCGTTTCTCTTTTGACGCCTGGTCTTGATTCCTGGAACCCCACCGTTCTAGAAGTATAACGTCATCCTGCTTTGACGGGCTAGGCTAAATTCGGACGACGTAGCCCTAAGGAACCCTAAGGTAAAGTTCCAAATTATAGGTATTCAGAGCAAAATCCTTCCAGGTGTCAATTATTTGTAGGCGATTGCCTAAACCCTCCAAGGAAGACAAGACCGTCCGCTATGGTCCGCTACATGAGTCAGGAGTAATACTTCAGTGCTGAGATGGAGATGATGTTATGATGGTAGATATTAGAAATGCCCTCCCGTCCTCGGTTGAGGCACTCCTTCCTGATGGCAACTTGAGGGTCGTCATTTGGTATGCAAGCGCTTCATTATAACCACGCAGACTTATTGATCAAGCTCAGCTACATCCTCACCTATCCTACTTTCCTTGTCTAATGGGGCCAGCTGATGTGAGGAACTCTTCCCTTGCTCCATTGCCATACCGTAGGTGTCAAAGTACCGAAGACATCCAACGTAGGATTTTCACAACGTCAGGCTCACGGTCGAAGAAGCAGCCAATCGTAAAATGCGACGCGGCCGCGGTGGCGACAGTACTTACGCCATACATGTAGACGCCTCTCATACGGCGGGACTCATTGACCCAGTCTCTACCGGGATCCTAGGTTGATTGATTTTCACCCATTGAGCTATTCTTGCGGCTTCCTGGAATGTTTTCAAGAGCTCATTGAACGATATAAGTCATCCTCAGGACGCCAAAGCGAGCAAAGCGCGGACTGTTCACGCAGTGAGGTAAAGGAATATTGCTCAATTGCACATGTTTTGGTAGGTAATGAGATGATATGAGATGACTTGTTTAGACGGTTGTACCAAGTTAGAACGAACATAATGTCAACATAGCCTCGAGCGTCAATCAAGACAGTTCCAAAACATTCCGATTGGCCATCCTGACACATATACTGATTGTCGTTCTTTGCAATCCGGTCCAACCTCAAGCTGCAAGGGTGTCCTCATAGCGAATCTGCTACTCGAGCGTATGAAGCTTGCGACAAGGGGACAGCGTGAATAATAGCCCGGGCAGTTAAATGGGAGAACTTTAAGCCCAATCATCCAGATTGCGATTCCTCTCAAGACCCGTATATCATCCACGTAAGAGACTTCTGGAAAGCTTGCTTGAACCCCTGGTTCAAACCTGCATTAGGGTCTCCATGCTTGTTGCCTGTATCTCAAAGTTCCTTTCCCGTTTATAGATGAAAATAGATATGGCTGTATATCAAATGAGCTGATCGGCCCTTCACAGAGTGACAGTATATGTACCTTGATAATCAGCCAAAGTGAATAACAGCCCGGATGGTTCAATGGTAGAACGTCAGGCAAATGCCTGGGTCGGGGTCGCTCCCTAGTCTTTCATTACCTGGCGCCATGTTCAGGCTGTTAGACTCCCGGATTGGCCAACCTGAAGATTGTGGTTCGAATCCATATCTAGGCATTGATTATCTTCGTTTTTTTGTTCTTGGTCGTCGCTTCTCCTGTTCAATTCAATCTCATTTCCTCGAGGCTTCAAGGCTTCGAATAGCCGTACACAAATCGACGTTTAATCAAGGTGTGGAAACTGATTTGAGTGATTCGGATAGATTGAGAGTGAATGAGTAATTGCCGAAGAAGCAGGCGTGCCTACTGACCTTTCACTACCACGTGTTAGGTCAAAAAGGCGCATAACATGACTTGTAGTGTAATAAGCAGCCCAAAGCAAAACAGCCCAGGTAGTTCAATGGTAGAATATCGGATCAACATCTTGGGCCGGGGTAGTTCCCTTTCAAGCATTGGCCCCTTATGGTGGCCCTGTTGTGTCTGCGAGCGCCCCGCGTACCGGACTGATCAATCTGATGGTTGTGGTTCGAGTCCACATCTGGGCGTTACTGTTCTAATTTTTTGCTCTTAATTTTTGGATAAAAAAGCACTTCCAATCTTGAAAGTGTAGCAGCAGCAGCAGCTAGCAATTTCTCATCATCAACTGGGTAAGTAAGATGTGACATCGTCATCAATTCATGGCGGTTGACTTTCTTTTTTCATATCATATAACAACTCATTTGAGCACCGCTCTCTCTTCTCTTACAATTGCTCAACATCACGCATGCAAAGCTTGGCGCGTTGCAGCCTCATTGGCTGCCGGTTCATTTTCGGTCAAGCCTTGGGGCAGCAGACCCGACGCCATGGCTATGGCCCCATCCATATCATCTTTATTATATAGGAACAGTCCTTGTAAAGCTGAGGCACTCGTGCTTCTGCCAGGGTACTTTCTTGTCCCATCTGATGTCTCAATTAGACCAAGCTGCTCTAGACGCGCTAGAAAGCGAGCTTTGAAGAACCCTGGCCCGTCGAGCTCTCCATAAAACCGATCCCAGAACTTGTCAGCTTGCCAACGTGTGACCTCTCCAATCCGCACTATCATGTCTACCCTTCCTGGTCTGATCAGGGCACTGTCAAGACGCTCTACGTGGTTCGTGGTCATGAATAGAACACGTTCCTCAGCACTAGCGACCCCATCGAGCGCGTTGAGCAAACCAGAAAAGGTGACATTAGCACCCTGGTAGCCATCGGCGTCAGTCTGTGTTCTCCGGTTCCCAAAAGCCGCATCAGCATCTTCGAGGAGTACTAGCGTCCGTTGCGGAATGATTGTAAGGAGGTGATTGAGCCTATCATCTGTCAAGCCTCGAGTGCTAAGATTTAGCGTCGCAATATTGTAATTTAGTTCACCAGCTAAAGCCTGAATGAAGGAGCTTTTGCCGCTGCCAGGAGGCCCATGAAGTAAGTAACCACGCCGATAAGGTATACCACGATCATAATACCACTTCCCGCTCCCCAGAAAGTCTTTGACGTCTGATACAATGCGTTCAGTGATCCCTCTATCTAGTATAACAGACTCCAAAGGTCGTTTCCTGCGCGGTTCACCAAATTGTTCCCAAGATATAGTCCTTGCCTCGTAGACAATTGTCTTGCCCTCTGTAGACTGTTGCGCAAGCTTTTCAGCTTCCGTGAAGAGATCCTCGAAGATGTGACGCTGTGAATAGAGCGTCGTTAGAGTCACCGTTTCCCATGGTCTACCTGTGTTCAGATCGACAGATTTCACTTCCCGAGTGCGATTGACCATCAGAATAGCATTCTTATAACGTAGGAGATGCCTGCCAGGACCAGGATTAAAGTAGAATTGCGTTTGTATTGCCCCATTAGGATGCTGAATCTTCTCGGTATCAATCGAGAGGTGATGCATTCTGGAAGTAAAGCGATGAAGGAGTGAATCGATGATTCCAAGCTTGCGAGCGTCCTGGCTGTTGGTAGTAATTTTTCTATTAAGATTCGATAGCTGTCTCCGTTGATGCATAGTCATCCAATGTAGAAACCAGGGGTATGATTCATCTTTAACATTGATCTCGAGGTCAACCAGTAGACGTCTTTTGACAAGGCTTGCGCCATGACGCAAGCTTTTCTGGCCCACGGCGAGGATTGCACCAAAACCAGCGAGACCCAATCCCTGGCAAGCTGATCAGCGATTGCTTCATGTGCGCGGGCTCACCACTTACCGCAGAGAAGAATGGATTGCCCGATATCTGGGCAATGAAACCGCCATCATTAGTTGGCGATTGTAGGACGGGTTCGGCAATTCCTTTATGACCGTACTGATCCACTATTCCTGTTGCTTGCCCTTGTAGGGCATCTTTGGCCATGCCCACTTATTGACAAATCATATTGATTGAAATGCTTGATACAGCCTCTGGTGTAGCTTCAAGATTCGCAGATCGATCGGCGCGGAACAATCCGCGGCGCTCCAATGACCGCATTCCTCCCCCTTATATACGGACTACAACCTACAGAGCGATTGAACTGTGCTACGTTGCTGGAATCGTGATTAGACTTGTGACTTTGAAGCTCTTCTAAGCTTGACAGTACGAACGGACTTACGGCACGTCATGACTCCTAGAATCGGATCAACCTTATGACCGAAGCCGTTCCGCGTCTGCCTGTTTTCATAGCGGTCTCTTTGGTCTTATATCTTCGCTGCGTTCCTTTTTCAAGAAAACCCAATGAGAGCCTTCCTACGTCGCTTCTTATGTCTACCTAAGACTCCTGATCAAAAGCGCAGATCTTTCTCTAGCTCTCATAGGATGTCGGCCTCTGCAACAGCTGCTGTTTTGTATGCTGCTACCGTCTCCCCAGCCTCAATCACTGGCGGTCAGCCAGAAGATGTACGAGACAAATTACATCACTTGGGACATGGCAAAGGTTTCACAAATCCATGGGTGAGCATTCTGCTGCAGGAGATAGTTACTCGCTCATTCTAATTGATATGTCTTACTATAGGAGAGCTGGAAAGAGATGAGTGGTCCGACCATCATGAGGACTTTGATTGCGTGAGTTTGACTCCGACTGTTGTTCTCAACTGCGTCGCGAAGCTCATGTACGCTCAGACGGCGTCTCAAGGGCCAAATGAAAGTACCTGATACCACACCGCCCACGGTCCCCGTCCGAACGCCTAGTTTTCTGCCCTCTCGACATACTCCAGACCTCCGAGCTACCTGGCTTGGCCACGCCTGCTACTATGTTGAGTTCCCGCAAGGTTTCCGCGTCTTGTTTGACCCAGTCTTCAGCGATCGATGCAGTCCGTTTTCATGGCTTGGTCCGAAGCGATACACAGAAGTTCCCTGCCACATTGAGGACATACCAACTATAGATGCCGTCGTCATATCGCATAATCATTATGACCACATGGACCACCCTACAATCATGAAGATCAAAGCGAAGCACCCCAACGTGCATTTCTTTGTGCCACTAGGCAACAAGAAGTGGTTTGCCGAGTCTGGGATCAAGGAAGGAGTCACAGAGCTTGACTGGTGGGAGGAGCGAGATATCAAGCTATCGTCATCAGCGAGCAAGTCCTCTGTAACCAAAGCAGACGTTGCGAATGCGGCAAGCGAAAAATCAGAAGACATTATAGCTCGCATTGGATGCCTTCCCTGTCAGCATACCAGCGCCAGGACACTCTTTGATAGAGGTCTCACGTTATGGGCAAGCTGGAGTGTGGAAAGCGGTGGTAAGAAAGTCTACTTCGGCGGTGACACTGGCTATAGAGCTGTCCCTCAGCTAGCAGAAGGCGAGGACGATTATGGCCCAGGACATGATTATCCATCTTGTCCGGCATTCAAACAGATTGGGGATCTCCGGGGACCTTTCGACCTTGGCCTGATTCCAATCGGTGCTTATGATCCTCGATGGCTCTTCTCGCCAATGCATGCCAATCCATTCGATAGCGTCAAGATCTTCCAAGATACGAGATGTGCACGAGCTATGGGCATACATTGGGGCACGTGGGTGTTGACAGAAGAGGATGTCTTAGAACCGCCTCAACTTCTGAAAAAAGCTTTAGCGAAAGACAATATCCCAGAAGTAGGGGTGTTTGATGTCTGTGACATCGGCGAGAGTCGCGAATTCAAGTGAATAGCTGCGAGCTGGAGCTACTCACCCCTACCGCAGCTTAGAGTATTTTCACCCCGAAATCATATAGCGGCAATCACGTCACGTTCGACTTGGTATGTTTGCTCACAACATGACCCATGAGTTGCTTGAGCTATTTGGCAATGTTCCAAGAGCGTTAGCAAACAATACGGGCTGAGAGCTAGAATATGTGCTATCACCACTTAATTCATACACATTAGCGTAAAGAGTCACATTGCAGAAACTTGAGCGCTTCCTCAATGACTCGTTCAGGCGCTTCTTGCTGAGGCCAATGGCCTGCTCCTTCAATCCAAGCCAAGCCCCGAAAATCAGTGCACGCATCCTTCATCTTGTCAACGGCACCTGGGGTCTGATATATCAACCAATCTTTCGTCCCACTGATGCACAAGAGCGGAACTTCAATCTCCTTGCCAGCAAAGATATCAAGGTCCTTCTGCCACTTGGGATCAGTCATGGCGCGATACCAATTCAGTCCACCTTGGAATCCTGTGCGCCCAAACTCGTTGACATAAACTCCAAGATCAGAGTCAGGCAACCATCGTGGTGACTTCTCTCTCATACGGACTCTCTCGTCGTCTGTCATGTCTTGAGACACCGTGTCTCGCATCCCGAGCTCAAAAGGCATTACATAGTAGTGTGGTAGCGTTGCAAGCTCCGCTGCAGTCATCCCCTTTAGCGGATGAGGGTCATTACTTGCGTCTCCACTCTTCAGATGGAAGTAACCTCTCAAGAAGTCATGAAGTCCCTCACGGGGCGACATCTCTTTGTTGGCTTCACTAGATGAATAATACCACTGGTAGTGCTTCCTTGGAGGATCAAGCTTTCTTAGTTCTTCATGTACGTTTGGCTTTGTGGACTTCAATTCCTCATCTGGCCCGATGCCAAAGGGCAGGCTGGGAGATCCTTGAAATGGATAGCCTAACAGAATCACCTTCCGGAAGATATCTGGCCTAATGAGCGCAGATAATGCTGCCGGGACACATCCAAAGTCGTGGCCAATGACACAGTGAACCTCGCGATAAGCAAGTCGATGTACCAGCACGATCATGTCCCTAACCAAGTTTGTTTGGGCGAAAGTATGCAAGTCTACTTCTTCGAAGCATCTTGTGTCCCAGCCCGTGGTTCGGCCATAGCCTCGCTGGTCGAATGCGACAACGTAGAAGCCTGCCTCGGCCAGAGAGGGCATGACCTTCCGCCACGAATAGGCCAGCTCAGGGAAACCATGGAGAAGGAGAATGAGAGGGTTGCCTTTTGTTCCTGCCTCGATAACGTGGTACGAGAGGTCGGACGCGCTAGTCTTTATTTGGCTTTCCCTCAGGGTAGGGGGAAGGGGGAGAGGTGATAGCGTCATTGTTTGTTCGTGGCAATGCTGCAATGTAGAAAGTGTTGACGATTCATTGCTTATATGATGTGCAGTTTTGTCAGCCGTATCCGCGGCTTCCCGTAGATCCATGCAATAGGAGCTGCAATACAGAGAGTGACACCAAAAGTCCTGATTTGCGCTAACGATATTGGCGCGCTAACAAACCAGCCCTGTGAGCTCACCCATAAAAGGGTGCCTAGACAACACCCGCTCTAGGGGTCTYTAGATTAGGGCTYCTGGCGCCCAACACATGTATTAATTGGGGGCGCTTGGCCTAAGAAAGCCCCTAGGGAATTAGAGTCTAGGCCTTATGATACCCTAGAAGACATCGACATGCTCCAGGGGCCAGAACTGGAGTTAGGATTAGGGCTTGCTAGGAATGGCTTAGCGCAAATCAGGACTTTTGGTGTCACTCTCTGTATTCGTGGTAATATTGTGATATAGAATTGTTCCATTAGGTAGGTTATTGAATGACAAAAGTTTAGCGTGCAATTAAAATGGGATTGCTTCTGCGATTAGTAAAATCTACTGTTTGGGAGAGGTGACGTCGGGTTCGCCGTGGAGGCTTTCTTAGCGTCTATTGTTGATGCGTTGTATGGGATAGGTGTAGAATCTAGCCCTGCGCGTCGCCCGCACTTCCGCCGGCCCTATCCTTACAGTTGACTACTGGAAAGCAGGGTCAAGACCTCACTCATTACACAAACCTATCTGCTTCAATCCCTTACAAGATCGCGACTGTCAACCCGGTTGTCAGTAGTGAGTTGCCATCAAAATTGATTTAAAGTTGAGGTGTCATTCTCTTGTTCCAATTTTGGCCGAAGCTAGCACAGCTAGGAAATTACGCCAAATGCTTCCATCCAAGACCACCCAGCGACGATAGTCCTTGGGGTGCTTAAAAACTCCAGGGTCAAGTCAGCACCGCTGGAGAGCTCTAAGGAGGCTGGCGGACAGTCAACATACTGGCAGCCATGTTTCACAGGAAGAGAGCAAGCTCGAACCCGGTGAGCCCTCCCCTTCAGCTGAATCCTCCAAATAGGGTCTCTTGCGCTGACGCACTGCTAACACCACCTCCACAGCCCCGTGTCGTTAAAACTCCTCCGAGCGCTGCTGCATCCCTCGCAGCCACACAAGCTTTCCTCGCTCATCGAGTTTCTTCCGCGAACCTTTCAAATGCCGCCGCCGCCGCCGCTCTACGGTCTCATACTACCACCCCAACACCCGTTGGTCAGGTACAAACTAAGCGCATGCAGAGAAGAGGCTCTACTTCTTCAAATGGGAGTGCACCTGATCGACCAGGTTTACAAAGGAGAGGTAGCAGTGGGTCACTGACAGAGCGAACTTTTCGGGACACGGCTTCGCCGGTGCCCAAACGGCCTGCTTCTGCGCAAGGACCGTACACACGCTATGAAGACCCTCCACCTGTACCCGCTCTCCCTAAGTCTTATGCTTCGCCCTCTCTGGCACCACGAATGGGCCCTCAAAGGCCTGCAAGCGTGGAGCCGCCAGAAAGAATCAGCTCTCCGCCCCCTCGTCTGCCTGGAGGCCGCGGTGCAAGCTTAGATAGAGGTCCAGGACACTTCACGAACAATAAGGGAGGACACAAACCCAGAGTAAGCAGCCTGGATACTGTTGGGGAGATCGAGCGCGCGGGAAGTAGGTCATCGATCAATTTTTCGAGGCCGATGAGCCCTCAAAATTCGTCACCAACTTCGCCCTTGGCCGGCGGACGTGTAAATTCTCAACCGACAACGCAGCCCACTGGTGCATCTGGTCTTTCGAACGCAGTAGTCAACAGAATAACAGATTCAACACAGGAGCCGGCCACAGCACCTGTCAAGAAGAAGAAAAAGATTGCAGGCAAGAACCCTACGGAAGGAAGCCACCTTGCACTTGGCACAACCAGCGCACCTCAGGGTATTACTTTGCGGACGACTCCTCAGCAGCAATCCGGTGTAGGCATACCGACGCCTCCAGCATCCGAGGGTGGATCTTCTCCTGGTGGTAGTAATGAGGCTTCAAAGCCGAAGAAGAAGAAAAAGACCACTTTAGGGACAGGTTCTCAGGCTCAGGAAGCGGGCGAAGGATTTGGCAACTCATATCCATCGGATACCGACTCTGTATCGTCGGAACTCAGCAGCACCACCGATCGTGCACGGCAATATAATACCAGGGCGGCGGGATTGTTGATAAAGCAGCCGTCAATAGTTCGGGAAGATCGCGAAGCTGAAGAGCAGGAGGACAAACGTGTCCCATCGAAAATTAAGAATGGGCAGACGGCTCACAACGGGACTGTTGGTGCAATGACCTCTGCGAACACCTCGAAGGTCATGGCCAAGGATCGCCAACATGACAGGACAGCAAGCCAACCAGAGGCTCCGAGAGGTCCCAAGCGTACTTCTTTAGATGTGCCTGGGGGAGGCCGACCTGGATCGCTAAGCCCGGTCAGAGCTGCTCATTTCTCTTCACAACCGGAGTATGAAACCCCGGGTGGCGCGAGACACCAACCACCGGCGCGTTCAGTCTCCCCAGCAAAGTCTGCCTTGAAGTCTTCTCCTTCTCGTGGGCATTCTCCCACTATTGGGCGTCCTACTGGTCGCCGCGCAAGCCTCGCACCTGGTGAAGCGTCAGACACGGCTTCCAACGTTTCAGAAGATGGTTCAAGATCAGTGCCGAAGAAGAAGAAAAGCGTCAGGGTGAGCTTCGAGGACGATTCAGTTACTGTCGGTCGTGCTGAGAGCCCTCCCATGTCGTCTGATTCGCCCGCATTAGCAAGTCCGCAAAACAAGCCAAAGGGCAGGAGCTGGTTTGATCTCGTCAGAGAAAAGAATCAGGAAGGCGCAGTCAATGAATCGGATCAAGATAGCGTCATCAAGCCTATGCCGACACTACCATCGTTTGGAAGCATCCGTGAACGTCATGACGACCCTGCTCTCGAGACTACAAAGGAGCAAAAGCCCAGCGACGACTGGGCCAAGGACACGCTACGCAGCATGGACCCATCTACGGACCAAATGATTGGAGGGATAATCGCTCAGAATGCTGCCGCCAAAGCGAACAAGGGCGATACTCAGACTACCCCACATCACGACCCTACCGCGCCACTTCCCCCACAGGTCACTTCCGTTGAAGGAAGCGGGTACCATTCCGATGACGAGGCTGGCCTCTATAATGATGAGCGTGTTATAGCCGAGAACCAGTCTCAGGACCCGACAACGGATGTACCCTCGATCGAGCTTCAGCCAGCAACGCCAGCACTGGAGCTTAGCGGTCAAGGCAAAGAATGGCTTGGAATGCCTGGCGGATTTCCAGGTTCCTCAGAAGAGACAGAAAGTAAAATTCCTTCTCTGACATCGACGATACCTGCTACTGGATATGCTCCCCTTGCAAGTACGCCTGCGACAATTGGCATAGCAGAACCCGAGCCAGAAGCTGCTGCTCACCAACATGAGCCAGGAGCACCACATGTTGGAGAAGTAGCGGAAGGCTTGCGATCACAAATTGATGCACAAAGTGGCGAAGAATCTGATGATACCAGTATTAGCATATATAGCGACGCAGCAGAGGACCCAGATGACTTTGACGGGGACGGTTTCGGATCCATCAACGCTATTGTTGAGAGTCCGGCCACTCCAATTGTGCCCCTTCTAGCAAGATCACCACCGACGAGCCCCACTGTTAAGCCTTCAGATGAGAAACCTCCGGGTGAGAAAGCCCCTTTACAACATAATCCTACGCGGGGGTCTCTAACAAGAAATGAGAGCGAGCTGAATGAACCAGGCTCTGATGAAGGTTGGGACAGAGCTCAAGCCTACTGGTCTGGACTCAGTCACACCAAGAAATTGCAGCTCGAACGAGCAGCACTCCCTGGAGCCATAGATGAGCCACTCATCCCCAATAAGACAATGAGAGGCCCAGATTCAGTGAAAAAGAAGAAGAAAGTGCCAAAGCAGAAGATCTCCCCTCCAGATTCGAAGCAGGCGGCAACACCTGATATCGTAAAGTCAACTTCACCTCAAGCGCTTCCGTTGAAGTCCTCAATGCGAAAATCCCAACCTGAGCCAATGCAAGAATCTCAAATGCGTACGTCAATGCGTGATGGACCTTCGGCTAAACCAGGCCTGAAGAACAGCGCCCAAAGAACCGCAATGGCACCACCAACAGAACCTAAAGGCACATTACAGAAGAAAACCCGACCTGTTTCGGCCGTAGCAATGGTTGACTACAATAAGCCTCAAAAAGCTCATACAAGGGCTGCTTCGGCTCTTGGAACTTCGACCTCTTTAACACCGGTGGCTCCTCAGKCCAAGGGGAAAAAACCAGTTATTAGACCTAGCGTGTTTAGAAATGATAGCGACTCATCCAGTAGCTTCAAGAAGAGCCGGCCTGCTACGCCAAGTGCTGGAAAGTACACCATGAAGAGAACAATGAGACCTTCCTCTATGGATGCCCGCGCACAATCTCCAACAGTCACTGGTCGAACCTCGTCCCCTGCTACCACGCGTCGTCCCTTCAGCTCTGTGGGTCCTGGTGCCGGTGCCGGTGGTATGCGAACTTCGATGCGGGGCTCCATCGACTCGGGGAAGCCTACACGTACATCAATTCGAGATTCAGTGGACTCCAAGCGTCCGAAGTCACCCTCGCGCTTTGGCTTTGGTAAATCTAAGGCCAAGCCAGTCGACGCAAAACCAACTTCGCGTTTCTCAAGCCGCTTCGCCGGTTCGAGCGATGACGAGGACTACCGGCCACCTCCAAGCAGTCGTTTCGCTGATTCGAGCGACGAAGATGAACCCGCCGGCTTGACGCCAGTCCGAGGCATACCCCGCCGCACAGACGAAGGAGATTCCACTGACCTCGAAGACAGTTCTGTTGAGAATGTACCAGTCTCATCGAAGGCTAAAGTGAATGGCACTAAACCTGCCGTCAATACAAAACCTGAAGGTGCCGCACTTGCAACTGGCTCCCTGCGGGCTCCATCTGGCGATGGTCCCACAACGGCCATGGGCTCGGGTTTGCAGGCTAAAAAGGCCGCAGAGAAGGAAAATAAGAAGCGGTCTTTCTTCGGTGTACTTGGGAGTAGGAAGAAGAGCGATGATCCAACCAGAGTGCGTAAATCCGATGCAGAAAGCGCCGCTAGGAGAGACACACCACTTGAGAGGTCGAAAGCAGAGAGAAAGCTGAGCGCTGGTCCCGCTAATACCAACGAGCGTGTGTTGGCACCTACTTCACCAACCGCACCTCCAGTCCCACAGACGGCACGACCGGATCTGGGTTCTCGTAGCAGCACTGCGGCAAGCTCACCCAAGACACCTAAATTGCAAAGACGCAATACACCCAAGCAAACAACAACCGCAAATGATGTCTCCTGGCCGTTGCCGCAGGGCGCTGGAGGAATCCAAAGTGCTCCAGATAGCAGGCCGCAGACTTCTGATGGACCGGGTGTAAGTGGAGGGACAGGAAGACCTAATGTGGGCAGAGTGCAAAGCGAGATTGGTCCCCCAAGAACAACGCCTCTGGTTGTGGGGAAGGCGGAGAAAAAGAAAAGATTTGGTATGCTCAGGAGAGCATTCGGGTTACATGACTGACAGTGATAGCAATTTGCTACAACATTCGTTACATTATTTCCTTGCTTAGAAATTGGGTTTTTGGAAGAGAGGAAGCGGATACCCTTATGTTTGAAATGCGGTGGTACACATAGCGAGCGGGCATCTAATCTACCTACTGTGTATCCTCAAATCACTCGCTTTGACTGTAATTTTGTCTGAGTAAATATTTTCTACTTGAAGCGCCTGTACATAGATAGTTGCCGTCCGATTACAGCGTCGTCAACTTTACTACGTGGGTTATCGCCCGACTAATAAGCATTGAAAGATTGTATCCCGACGTCTACGTGTTTCTTGTGAAGTTGAACAAGTAATAAACATTGGTAACAGGTTCAACATGATTTTTACCAAAGTAGTCTGCTCGTGTACATTTGAGGCGAAGGGGGCGATAGTTGCTCGGGTAGCTCTAGACCAGTAAGCAAGTCAACACGGCTAAAAATAGACACTCCATGTTTCGCATAGCGCATGGCACAGAGTGACGAAAGCAGCTGTCCAGTCCCCACTACCTAGGAGGTTCATCCGTTTCTAGATGACAGAAACTTTGTATCCGTATGGCTGATTCATCCCTAACGAGTCCAGGCCAGCAACACGAGACTCTGCTCCAATCGAGAGCCTCGTGACATTCATTTGAGACCCTGCATTCTTCACACAATTCTTTTGTTATAGGGGGTTAACAATGGCAGGATTGAATCGCAGCTTCTCCTTTGACGAGGATGACGAAGTTTCTCTCGACGCAAACCGGCGGAGTTACCTGACACAAGATAGTAATGCATTTCGAGATACGCAACCTTCCTCACCGCCAACCTATGCAGACTCTCCCTTAAGATCTTATACCGACAATCCCCCTCCGCCTCCCGTTCACCGATCGCAGGCTCCTGTTTCTTACCAACTTCCGCAACCTACAGACTCGTCAGACTCTGAATCGTCACGGCCAAGAATCCAAGTCGACACGAGACAGGCCCAAGAGGGTACATACAGAGGTCAGGGTCTGGATCACTCCACTTCAAACCGAACAACATCTACAATAACGCCAGGAGCAGATAATATGGGGGAAAGGGCACCTGGGGGTGGAATAGCAGGCATCGCTTTGGGAGTTGCCAATACGAATGAACGTGAAAGTGGTGTGCAAGCCATGCGAGCGTTGGATGACATACCAGAGGCACGCAGCGGCTTTCCACCTGAGCGGGAGTATGATACAACAGGCACCACTACACCTTATGTACCAGCGCCTCCCTTTAGCAACAGAGCGTCACAGGCGAGGGATCCTTTCTCGTCCCCATCTCCTTCAAGGAGGTCTGATCCATTTGGTGATGGTATGGAAACACCAGGAGATCTTACGCCGCGAGGCTATCCTTCTACCCATAGTATTCCTTTGAGTGAATATCCTCCACACGAAGCGTATGACAACGGGAGCGGCACTTATTCGGACAACCCCTACAACCGCTATTCGACGGCGTGGGATCCTCGAATGGGTGAAGGTGAAATCGATCCTGATGAGATCGACGATGATGGCGATGATATGACAGGACCGCACTTACAACCGAGAAGGTCGATCTTGGGTATAAAAGCACAGACCAGTCAGTCGGGGTCTGGAGGTGCTGCTGCTGGAGTCGGAGGGGCGGCTGCAGCAGGTGGAGTTCTAGGAGCACTTGGAGGTCTTGTCGGACGAAAGAATGCTGCTCCTACAGGCGCACGGGATCCGAGCGGTCAATACGGCCCTGTCCCTGGTTCATCTGGGATTCGAGACACTGAAGTCGAGAAGAGTCCGTGGCTAAACAAACAGACTTCGGGACAAAATCGTCTACGATGGATAGTGGGGACAATACTAGCATTGGCTATCATTGGTGGCATTGTCGCTGGAGTGATAGTTGCTTTGAAGAATAAAGGTTCAGGCTCATCTTTACCGACAGGATCTTCTACACCAACTGATAGCGACCTCGATACGAATTCGGCTCAAATTAAGAAGTTGATGAATAATCCGAATCTGCATAAGGTCTTTCCAGGGATCGATTACACACCCTTTAACGCACAGTATCCTGCTTGTCTTACGAACCCCCCGAGTCAAGACAATGTTACTATGGACGTAGCGGTCCTCTCACAGCTTACCAACGCCATCCGCCTATACGGCACTGACTGCAACCAAACGGAGATGGTGCTCCATGCTATATCAAAGCTTGCACTCCCAGACATGAAGGTCTGGCTGGGGGTTTGGCTTGATAACAACTCGACGACAAATAACCGCGGTCTGAGCGCCATGTATAACATTCTCTCCCAGAACGGCGCTGGTCCTTTTCTCGGCGTTATAGTCGGTAACGAAGTGCTGTACCGCAAGGACATGACAGAGGAGCAACTCGGCAATATACTTTCGGGGGTCAGGCAAAATCTTACATCTCAAAAGATTGACCTACAAGTTGCCACTTCAGACCTTGGTGACGATTGGACGGCAGGCCTTGCAGCAGACTCAGACATGGTCATGTCAAATATCCACCCGTTCTTTGCAGGGGTCAATGCGTCTGACGCAGCGAGTTGGACAATCAGCTTCTGGGACCAATTCGACACGCCCTTGACCCAGGGAACAAACAAGACCAACGTTATCTCAGAAACAGGATGGCCCAGTGGAGGCGGTACGGATTGTGGGACTGGCGGTCCTAAAACGTGTACTGGTGGCAGTGTGGCCGGTATCAGTGAGATGAATACTTTCATGGATGCCTTTGTATGCCAGGCTTTAGTGAGTCCAAACCAGCTGTGAAACGCGAGTCTTCATCATCTAACTCCCAACGCTTTTAGGCTAATGGCACGGAATACTTTTGGTTCGAAGCATTTGATGAGCCCTGGAAGGCGAGTCTGGATTCGCCGGGTGAGGACTGGGAGCAGCTTTGGGGCTTGATGGATGCGGGAAGGAATTTGAAACCTGGCTTGACTATTCCGGATTGTGGGGGGAAGACAGTATCTTCCAAAAAGTAAAATATCGTAGCATATTGAAGGCGGCATTGGTTTTGGCGTTCATTTTTTTTGGTATGAGGAAAAGTTTGTGGTATATCATATATGTATGGGTTGCATGTACGATGGGAAGGTGATGTTGGTTATTATATATACGATATGCATGGAGTTATGAGCATCAGCGTCTGCTTTGAGCATTACGAGGGAAAACTGTAAGTTTAGATGAACAGAAAAGTGAGGGTTTGTTCATAGCACATGTTAATAAAATAAAATGTCGTTGTCTCCGACCTCGATGCTCAGAACATATCCACGGAGTCAAATATATACATCTCATTCCTACTAACTCATAAACGTTGCCCCTCCAGCACCCTTACCATCTCCGCTACACCCTCTTCTCCCTGCCCTCCTTCCTCCCCTCCTTCCCCCGCTCCCCCCTCCTCACCCCCCCTATTCCCCTTCCTCCAATAAACCCTCAACGCAACACACCAATCCCCCCTCTCAAACCCCGGCATCTCTCTCTCCTCTCTCCCCTCTCTAAACCGCTTAAACACTTCCACAGACCCGGCTCGTGCTTCTTCGGCGTGGCGAGATAATAACCTGGAAGATAGAATCGTAAATATAGATATCACATCAAAACTCTCCTTTTCTTCCAACGAACACATGAAATCACCACAGAACATACATACATATACACACATTTCCCCCTTCCCCTCCCCCCCCAAGAAGAACAACTGACTGGGGACTTATCCACCCCCACACAGGAATAAGACAGAAAGGCAAAGACTCACCCATCAACCCACCCCCCCACATCACTACCCACACACACTACCGGTCCCCCATTCTTCACCTCCCCTTTCCCTTCCTTTTTTCCTTCCCCTTCCCCTTCCTCTTTCCCTTCCAACGCCCGCGCAAAAACCCCCACTTCCAAATGCGGTGCGAATAAAATCGTTCCCGAATTAATCTTTGCGAAAGCTTCAGGATCGTTAACCACTTGAACACTCACAGTGACAGGGTGATTATTACTAGGACTGAGGAAGAGCGGGAAGAGGGAGGGGAGGTGAGCGGTTAGGAAAGATATGTCTGTGGAGGTGAAGATGGGATCTTGGAATATTATTTCAAACGGGGGCGGTTCTTTCCTCTCGCGTTCTGGCTCATTATTGTTGTTGAGGTTGTTATTATGCTCCTTATTTGAGTCGTCTTCGTCGTCGAGGATCATCGCCACAATTGATAACAGAGCCGCTAACTGCCATGACGAATTCGCCGCTGCCGTCAAACTCGTACCGCCGGTAAAGCTGCCGAGACCGAGACATATACAATTCTCCAACCCCCCACCCCTTCCCCCCGATATCGCTATATCATTCAAAATCTCATTCCTAAACAGCTTCTTGAGATTGCCATAGCAGCTTGAAGCTCTCCATTGAGGCACGTAATAATTCCTAAATTTTGAAACGTAGGCTTCGAGAGCGGTGCTACTTGGGGCGGAGGGGGAGGTGGAAAGTTGCTGTTGTTGTAAGGCTGTGGTGTGGTGTGGGGGGAGGTGCGGGGTGGGGCCGTGGGTTATGTGGGTCCAGCCTGAGGGGGAGGTTGTGCGGGTGTGTTTGCGTTTTTGATTTTGGGGGGTTGAGTGGGTGGGCATGGC